>PPLE02000001.1:0-280445 GCA_003707735.2 [Candida] freyschussii | reverse complement strand
CTTTCAAACTTGTTCTCGTCGGTGACGGTGGTACTGGTAAGGTAAGTTCCCTATATATACATACTTTTTTTTTCAAAGAGGCGCGCCAGTTAGATCTGGGAAGTGGAAACTGAATAAGGGGTTTGCGGAAGTCATTGGACATTGATCTTGATTCTCAGCTATTTTGTGATGATTTGGAGTCTTTGTTCTTTTCTTTCCCTTGATTGAAGCTTAGTGATGTTCAGTGATGCTGTCTTATGGATTGATTTGGAGAATGTTGAGGTTGTTGTTTTCATTTTGCCGCTGTTGATTCATTGCATTGCTGTTCAATCCAATTTGTTCAATCCAATTTCCTCTTCTCGCAAATTTTCGATCAAAGAACCAAGGAAGTTATCTTATAGTCTAACTGACTCCCACTCTGTTCCACTTTGGAACACTTTCCAGCTTTTGGCTTTTCCTGTTCGTTTTTTGTGTTCGTTCTTCTTTTATACTAACACAAACCTTAGACCACTTTCGTCAAGCGTCATTTGACTGGTGAATTCGAAAAGAAGTACATTGCTACTCTTGGTGTTGAAGTCCATCCATTGGGTTTCTTCACAAACTTTGGTGAAATCAAATTTGACGTTTGGGATACCGCTGGTCAAGAGAAATTTGGTGGGTTGAGAGACGGTTATTACATCAACGGTCAATGTGGTATCATTATGTTCGATGTCACTTCTCGTATCACTTACAAAAACGTTCCAAACTGGCACAGAGATTTGGTTCGTGTTTGTGAAAATATCCCAATTGTTTTATGTGGTAACAAAGTTGATGTCAAAGAACGTAAAGTTAAGGCAAAGACCATCACTTTCCACAGAAAGAAAAACTTGCAATACTACGATATCTCTGCAAAGTCCAATTACAACTTCGAGAAGCCATTCTTATGGTTGGCTAGAAAATTGGTTGGTAACCCACAATTGGAATTTGTTGCAGCTCCAGCTTTGGCTCCACCAGAAGTCCAAGTTGATGCTCAATTGATGCAACAATACCAGCAAGAAATCGACCAGGCTACCGCTATGCCATTGCCTGATGAAGATGATGCTGATTTATAGATGAAGAGAGTTTTAACAAAAAAAAAACAAACTATAATGCCTTGCATCCCATGCAGGTTAGGTGATGAGACTTGGTCCCTTTTTAATACAGGTACAGCTTTTATTAGCTATATTCACGATTATTCCATTGTAGTAACCTATATAAATGAACCTTTGATCATTGGATCAACAATGATGTTGATGATGGGTTATAGCTTTTTATTAAGTTAATGAGTGTAATAAAAACCTACGTCATGCCGCTAATAACTTAACAGTAGAATTACTATATGTGAATGCAAAAAATCCTGAACCAAAAGCGAACTTTTTGATATTAACTGAATGGATTCGAGCCTCTCTCAGTCAAATGAGGAAATCCGAATCGAGAAGATTGAAGAACCAACTGAACCTTAATGAAGTCAATAAAAATAAATGAGTAGAAAAGATATAACCTGTATCCTTTTTCAACCGCACTGTCCTGGGAATTTTCTACTGTCGAGTGGACTAGGGAATAGTTGGAAATATAACAACTTTTGAAGATCCCATTCAAGCGCAGTTTCAGTCTTCCAACACCAAAACACCCATCCTCCTCTCTTCTCAAATGCATCTAATTGTGCCTCGATGTAACGTCTGTAATTGTCCTTTTTAGTATCATCCCAAGTGGTGATGTCCTGGGATCCATCACAAGACCCAATGTACTGAGTGCTTTCGCTCGAGTCATAAAAAGTTTGATCATAACGAGAACCACGACCAACGCCGTTGACCCATTTAGCACAGTCTGTCAATGCGGCAGACCATTCACCACAGAGATTCCAATGGTATTCAGATGTAGCCTGGGACCCCCATTCGCAAGCGGCTTGAACATGTTCGTCAATGGATCTCGAAAGCTCACCTTGAGAAAACACTTGGTAATGATGATGATCGATAACAACATTCCAATAGCCATCATCAACGAGAAACTTATCATCAAAATAGTTGGCTTCAGTGAATGCATCATGAATCACATAATTTTGAGTAGATCCGGTGTTTCTTAGGTTATAATAGGCTGTTGACCAAAATTCATTCAATTTGTCCAAATCTAACACCGTTCCTAAAGGCTCATTCAAAACCTCAATCCCAATGACAACGTCGTCATAATCAGAGGAGCCATATTTCTCAAAAATGTACTGTAAAACGTCAAGAGTCAACTTTGTGTTTTCATCGGTTTGAAATTCATAAGAGTCTCTTAACCCAGAGTTATCAAACCCGTTTTGAGACCCTGGAGCACCATGTAAGTCAACCCAAACTTTTAACCCATAGGTTCTAGCCCATTCAATAGCAGAATCCAAATAACTCTCTTGACCTTGAACATATGGATCACTATCAAGTTTCTGGAAAGCCCAATACCCGATTGGGATTCGAACAAAATTGAGCCCAGCTCCTTCAATGCTTTCAAAATCACTCTCCACGATCCATGAGCTCCAATGTTGTTGTAAACGATCTTGAGCTAGCTCTGGTCCAAGATATTGTGTATAGTGATATTCGTCTACTGGTGTACTTGACTCATCACCAAACGCCTCAAACAGTGATGGAGTGATATATGGTTCAAGGACTAACCAACCTCCAATATTTACACCACGAAGTAAGTCACCTTGATAATCCCATGATTTTTTGTATAGTTGTTGGCCACCTAATGAAGGGATCGGGCTAGCAGAAGCAAAAGTCAGTGCCAGGGCTAACGATAGCACGCGCAATAACATCGTTAGGCAAATGATATTGATATCTCTCTATGACTATTAGGCCCGGCTTGTCCAGCGAATATATCACAAAGATATTAGCCGATAAGCAATTGTGAAATCAAAAAAAAAATAAAATAAAACTGATTGATATGACACGAGTTGATAGAGTGAACGTGGGCAGGGATGCAGGAATAGCAAGCGGATTTGAAACGAAGATCGCAACCCAAATGACCAAAATTGTATCAGGCAGTTTAAATTCGTGATAGCAAGTGGGCTCGACAATCGTTTATAAAGAGATTGTCGATTGTCCCTCGGACACTGGAAGAGATCCAAAAATATATGTTTCACCTCTCTTGAATTTCATGCGAGTTGTGGATCCCTCCAAAGGAAGTTAGATCTTGGCAGACTTTAAGGGAGTGCACTAGGGGTAATTATAGAAATGCTGTAGATGTCTGCGCAGACTCACAGATTGGACGTTGCGATGGATCAGTAAGGTTTCTTAACTATGGAACCAGCCTGTACGTGTCTGCGGGCGTATGTAGCATAGTACATGATTGACGCAAAGAAAACTGTAATTTTTGCTGAGATAAAAATAGGCGGTGTGCAAAAACTCCGTGTTTATAAAGGCAAATCACGCTCAGAGTTGGTTGTCATAACAAACATTAACATAAACAACACCCCGGAATGTCACTGTAGAGAAGAATTAGGGGGGTGAAAGTAGAAAGGGATTTAGGGCAATCCCTTCAAAGTTGCTGTTCGTGCTCGTTTCCCAATGTGCCATTTTTATCTACGTGCATGTTGAGTAAGAAGAACAGTCAGACGCGTCACGCCAGCCAGCCACGCGAAATTAGGAGTAAATTGGGGCTTTCAATTTCGAAAAGTCTATGAGTGAGCACCTTTCCCGGGCTTCAAAGAAACAACATGAGGTTCGTATCACTTCAAATAACGAGGTGATGATGGTTGGAAACTAGGAGCAGTTTTGGCCTTGAACCCGGGGGGTTTCCTCTTTTCGTAATCGACTGAACGTCTGTAACGCGACTCGCGTCTTGCTATCAAATTTCGTCTCCCCTGTGGCTCTAACGATCCGCGAACTGCGCGCCTGAGTCCTGACCAAAACTTCTAAACGCAAAGCTCAAATACGACCATCGAGGTACGAAAGTTTGAGGTCAAGGCGAAAAAGATAAACAAATAATTGGACTTTTAAAATTCCCAAGATCTTATTGACGATCGCTGCAGAACTAAAGAAGTGCAAGTGCATCGTAGCTAGATTAGATATCTATCAGTCATACCCACTTTGTAAAATCTGGAGACACACTCGATATCTCACAAGTTGTAAAATTTCTTAGGTACGCGCGGCGTTACTCGGTTGGTATCTTGCGTTTACGCTGATTGTTCAAATCCAGTAAAACTAGGCCCGTGCGGAAAAAATTAACAGCCCAAGTCTCTCGGTGTCAAGTTCAAACGTCTACTTTCTGTTCTCGAGCACTTGCGAGTTGTTCCTGGGCGGACTACATGATGGATATTTGTAATTGTAAAACTTCAGATTTCGTTGATCGTGAAATTCTGCGCCATTGAACCCGGGTCCTGAGTGTCTTGAATATCTATACTTGATATGAAGACTAAATGATCCGTTAACTCTCAGTACCAAGGCACTCTGATATGCTTGAACGGACTCTACCTACGTCTAGGGTATATGCTACGTTTAGGCATGATGTAGTGAAATAATCGTAATTTAAGCGTATTCATCAAAATATTATAAGGTTAGGCCGTCACAGGAAATTCTCCTTGCCTAGGTGCTACAGAATTTAGGCTTAAAAACTTCTATATGATCATCATTTCATTTCATGAGAAAGTATTTTGATAGGAGCTATGTCTTCCAAGGTGATGTCTGCTTCAAAAACTTTTCTAGCTCAGATACTGAACTTGGTAAATTTTGTCTGCACCTGATCCAGCGCGTAATTTGCTCTTTCTTCTGGCGACTTTAAACTTCTGAAGAAAACATCTGGAGGAGTACAAGTCCCAAGTGCTCTTCTAGCGTGGTTTTGCATATAAGTTAATCCCACAATATAACTTGCGTTAACCCATCCAAAACCTTCTGTGGCCACGCCCTTGAAATCTGAACCTTGGTTACCATACTCAGCATCAACTCTGTGAGGATCCGTGGCTCGTGTAACATCGTACTTCTCAACAACAATACCGTTATAGTCAACAAACGCTTTTGTCATAAGGTATAACCATCTGTAAACCAATCTTCTAGTTATTCCTTCGTATCCATACTTGGCGAATCCAACCCATGCGAGTATTTGTTGAGGTGCCCAACCATAAGGATAGTCCCATTGTCTACTTGGTCGATCCAAAGAGATCTCTCCACGCGACTTCTCTGTACCAGCGGCTAACCCTCCTAGTTCTTCAAATAGGTAAACGTTTTGAGAGAGCCTATAAGCTTGCTCCTCAGATGCATGACCTGCCCATAAAGCCCAGAATGTCGTTGCACTTTCATAACTCGATTGAAGCTCCAATTTCACATTGTAGTCAAAATAAAGTCCCTTCTTTTCATTCCAAAGATACTTGTCAATAGCTATTTTTCTCTTTTTTGCTCGTTCTAGCCACGTTTCAGAAACTTCCACTTCACCATCATAGGATTTGAACTCATTCTTGAAATAAGTTTTTATGAAATTGGCAATGTCAACTTCATACTTGTATAACAACGAATTCAAATCGATGGTGGCCAGATTAGCGCATATACCTTCAAGTCTATAACTTGTGTCGTGTCCACTTTCTCTCACAGCACGATCGTGTGTGAAATAGTCATCAAGGGCAGGCTCCTTAATCTCTCCGGCGTTATAACGTTCACGAAACTCTTCAATTGAGATATCATACTTCAAAGCGTAAGGACCCAACACACTGTCGAAATGAGTAGGTTCAGTTTCCGGTGGTATACCTACACCGGATGGATGATAACATGATAAACCGGTCTTAGTGTCAAGTCTTGGTTCGGACATCCACACCGTTTTATACTCTTTGATGGCTGATTTCAATGCCCTTTCCAATAAATTCATCGCATCAACATTATTCTCACCACCCATCGCCTCAAATACCCTGTATGCCATGTCTGTCAAGAATGGAGGTTGCGATCTAGTCAGATAATAAGATCTATTCGCATTGAGAATTTTTCCATAATGGTCTATCTCGAAAATGAAATGCTCAACCATGCCTCTGGCAAGTTCCAACTTGTTGTTAATCAAGAGCCCTAAACTTTCCATGTATGAATCCCAGCCGTAGAGTTCATTGAAGCGACCACCTGGAACAACGTATGGAAATCCAGAAAGAGTCTCCTCACCAGTCTCCGGATCTTGAGTCTTTTCCATTGCCAAGGCAAGAAGCCCAGGTTTGGTATTGATGGATTTGACATACTCTGGGGTAATCTCTTTCGGAAGATACTCCACTTCTAACTGGGTCTCAGGATGTTCTCGAGCCACTTTCGAGAAGAATTCAAACTGCTCTGGACAATCATGAGGAATATAGACTCTTGGATTTGAAGGGATCTTTGTGTCCTTTGCAAAAACGGCAATGTTATCAGCATCGATATGTCTTGTCAAATTTTTCCAGAACTGAGTTGAAATCAGCCTAGAGAGTCTATCAACGGGGTTTTCGTTTAATCTTGCCTCATCCAAAATCATTTGGTTTCGACCAAATCTTTTAGCAATGGTTAACTCTTGCAATAAGTTCGAAAGCATATAAGTTCCTCTGATATCCTTCTGATTGTAGCCATTTGAGTTCACTGTGCCCAATTTCAACACTTTTGGCCCCGTGTCCTCTATAGTGATCTGAAAATTGTGGTCGGTATCTTCGCTCTCTAACAATTCTTTCAATGTAGCATCGATATCAGCAATGAAAAAGCGCCGACCTCTACCGCCGTCTAATCCAGCTTCGTCTTGTGATCCTCTTCTCTTAAGTGAGGACTTGAACTCCTTTCTGAACTGAGTATGCAGAGCACTCATATTTTCCACAACAGATTTCGTCCTTGTACGGGCCCATTTAGATCCCGGAGGAGCCTTTGAAGGATCAGTTTGCGGCCCATAGTAAAGCTCAGGCTGCTCAAAGGGATCATGGTCATCCATAGAGGATTTTCTGCGAGTGTGATTACGAACGTTGCGATCCATATCGTATCTAGTCTTGGTGAGCGTAGGTGACCTTGGACGTTCGAAAACTTTGTGTATGAATAGAAGGATTGAGATATAAATATATGACTGGGAAGCTGTCAGAAGTCGCAAGGGCTCATAACATCAGCGAGAGGCCACTACACGCTTAGTCATCAGATTCTCTAAGTCACATGATATACGCCAGTATTCTACGGGATAAAGGCAAGCAACTTCTAAGGTGCTTAGCGGAATTGGGAACTATCTGCTCTTTGATGACTACGACCTTGTGATTGCGCGACACTTTGGCCATTACAATACTCTTCACTTAACTTGTAGATTTCGTTTCCGTTGACTTCTTCTTTCAAGTTTAGCTGGAAGCTTCCACTTGTAGGAAGAAAAAAAAAATTTCCCGTAAATACGACATACCAAACTTCAAACTCTGAACCTTTTAAGATATACACGTGGTAATGGCTGACGATAAAGAGACCAAACCTGTTGAGGAGAGCACTGCTTCTACTGTTAAACCACCAACAGCTTCTGCTGATGTGTTTGCCATGTTCGGTGGCGCCTCCAAGAAGAAGGAGAACAAAGATGAAGACAAAGAGGAAGAAACCAAGGAGGAGTCCAAAGATAACACAGAGGAGCAAGATGAATCCGAAGAGCCAGATGTTCATTTCGAGCCATTAGTTACTCTTGAGAAAGTTGAGGTGAAGACCAACGAAGAGGAAGAGGAAGTGTTGCACAAGGTGCGCGCCAAGTTATTCAGATTCCATGCCGACTCAAAAGAGTGGAAAGAGAGAGGTGTTGGTGATGTCAAGTTTTTGCAACATAAAGAAACAAAGAAAGTTCGTTTATTGATGAGAAGAGATAAAACTTTGAAAGTTTGTGCCAACCATTTCATCTCGCCAGACTATGAGCTAAAGCCAAATGTTGGTTCCGATAGATCATGGGTTTATAACGTTACCGCCGATGTCTCTGAAGGTGAACCAGAAGCTCAAACATTGGCCATTAGATTTGGAAACAAAGAAAATGCTGACAAGTTCAAAGAGGAATTTGAAAAGGCACAGAAAATCAACAAAAAGGAATGAACTATTCAAGGCCTTGTTTTCACGCATGTATGCTACGATTGGTGAATGGCTAATGAGATAATACAAGTCGTAACTGTACATATTTAACTTTTGTAAAGAAATTCCCTTATTGGCCCTTATGCTAGCTTTTTGTCCTCTTCACTCCTCTGCCCATAAGTTCTGTTGAAGCTGAATTTTATTAAAATCCAAGCCATATGCAAGGGTGTCAAGTCAGGCCATAACGTATCAATAAATTCGATAACAACACCTTTCGTACTCACCTGCCACAGTAAGAAGTCACTGAGCCTGCTCACCCCAGAGGTTCTGATCAGGAGATCAACAGGTGGTTGTCCCTTGGTATAGAGATGATCCTCGATCAGCTGCTCGTTTATGGAATCGATTGATGGATCTTTGACATTCTCTTTGACAATCGTTCTCAATGCATGTGTTATCTCATGTCTAGAGGTGTAGGGGAAGCAAACGTTGAGGACAGCTCTGTGATTATGCTTAGTGATCTCTTCAGCTTTATTCAAAACTTTCAAAACATCTGTCGGTAATAGTGACTTGTCACCAATAACGTTTATCCGAACGCCATATTGTTCTGCTAATTCGCCGTGTTCTACCATCTGGGCAAACCTCGTTTTCGCCAGTTCCATAAGCCAATCAATCTCATACTTGTTCCTTTTGAAGTTCTCAATAGAGAAGGCAAAAACCGTAGCGCTTTTGACACCGCATTCGTAACAAATCTCCAGTATCTTAGCCATACTCTCAAATCCAGCGTTATGGCCTTCCTTGAGCTCTATGTTGCGCTTTCTAGCGTATCTGCGATTGCCATCCATGACGAACCCTATATGTTGAGGCACCGGTCCCGTTTGAAGAACCCGGGCAAATGTCTTCTTGGAAACGGTCAACGCTTGTTGATACCCAGGTAAAGTAGCAAGCCAGTCTAACATCTTGTCCCAGCCTCGAACCAAATTGCACTGCCAATATTGATCCTTTATATATTGTGCTTTCCCATCACCGAAGGGTAACACAATGCATTTTTTCTCTCTATGCCAAGGTAATTTTCACTGCCCAACATTACGTTTATTTCACACTAGGCCACAACTTGAAATTTGACAGGTTGCTCGGCTCACCCGATCGTTCGTTTGCTACCACAAGCTGAATGCTCAAGAGAAGTACCACTTTCGTCCGCCGGAGTTCCTCGTGGGCGACTGCCGTCGAGGCAGCCGCTAGGCTTGTCACACCCGCTTCCATCTTGAAAGATCCCATCTCGCTTGTGTCGCACGAGATGTCGCAACTCGCTAACAACATTGGTCAACTTATAGGCTCAGGCCATCCTACATTGAATAGAATCTCTGCCTACTATTTTGAGAGTCAAGGTAAGAAGATCCGCCCATTGATTGTCTTATTGTTAAGTCGTGCATTGAGTGAGGTTCCGTTGGAACAGCGAAATCGTTTAAAGATTGATACTTTGGACATACCGGAGCAACCTGTATATAACAGTGTTAAGTCCTTGACAGCAATATTTGCCGAGCAGATGAAGGACCCTGTTGGTCCACTTTCTCCTTTACGGATCCTTCATGGGATTAATCCGAACGTTGTGCTTGACCCATTGACAAAACCTCATGAATCATTGCCCGAGTTTGATTCCCGCAGAGGCATCTTGCCTAAGCAAAGACGACTCGCGGAGATCGTGGAGATGATTCATACCGCTTCACTTCTTCATGACGATGTTATTGACAACTCAGATTCAAGAAGAAACAGACCGAGTGGCAATGTTGCATTCAATAACAAGATGGCTGTACTAGCTGGTGATTTTTTGCTTGGGAGAGCTTCTGTTTCAATTTCTAGATTACGGAATCCTGAAGTTATAGAACTGATGTCAACGGCAATTGCTAACCTTGTTGAAGGTGAGTTTATGCAATTGAAAAACACCGTTTTTCAACCTGATGAGGATCTCATTGAAAATGATACAAAAGCGATACCGAAACCAACTGGCGCAATCTCCACCACTGTTCATGAGTACAGTGTACAGACACCAAGAGGTGACACCATTTCTCACGAGGATAATGTAAAGGCCGCTTTTGAGTATTACACTCACAAGACTTACTTGAAGACTGCTGCTCTTTTATCCAAGTCATGTAGATCGGCAGCTATTCTTAGTGGAGCACAGGACGATGTTATTGAGAACTGTTATCAATTTGGCAGAAATGTTGGACTGTGCTTTCAAATGATTGATGACGTACTAGACTATACACAAACAACTCAGCAATTGGGGAAACCTGGTATGGCTGATTTGAAACTTGGGCTCGCTACAGCCCCAATATTGTTTGCATGGAAGGAGAATCCAGAATTGGGTAAACTAATCTCCAGAAAATTTAGAAATCCAGGAGACGTGGAGCTTGCTGTTAGCGAAGTACACAAGTATCATGGACTTGAGCAGACAAAAGAGATGGCGGAGGATTATTGTCGCAAAGCACTGAAAAACCTGAGAGATTCTCTTCCGGAGAGTGATTCTAGAAGTGCCCTGGAGTTCTTGACTAATGCAATAGTGACAAGAACGAAGTGAAATGGGCTTGATCTCACTACATAGAACTGCTTCTCTGTTTACGAAAATCATATTATAGAATAATCGGAAAACGCAAAAGAGTTTTACTATATATATCAGCCAAAACCTATATATATATATCGTGGGCTATTCGAGTCATGTACATATGTTTTCAATGAAAGAACCATGGTCTAGTTCTGGCTAGTACTAAATTTTAGCATATAGACCGTGGGTTCCGAATGATAGATATGCAATTCACTTAGTAGGGTGTGACTAGGGCTGATCTGCATAATCAAGATTGGGAACTTGGAACTTCCTGGAAAAGCGCGAACTCGAGAATGTGGGCCAAAATCTAAAGGCCCTGCAGCATGGAATCTTACCATTCACGGGAAACTCCCATTGCTAGACTCGTCCCAGTGTAAAATTCCAACAAGATACTGTGGAATGGTCAATTACTGAGCAGACTGGTAAGATAATAAGCCTGTCAAGTCTCAACTCAGATAACTAGATAAACTTTTTTAGCATTTTCCGGGGTACGCTTCACTGCGGTTTTTAGCGGCAACTTCCCCCTCCTA
This sequence comes from [Candida] freyschussii, assembly GCA_003707735.2. NCBI lineage: Eukaryota > Fungi > Ascomycota > Saccharomycetes > Phaffomycetales > Wickerhamomycetaceae > [Candida] freyschussii. The sequence continues at coordinate 269,346 of PPLE02000001.1, read as the reverse complement.
AACATCGGTACGCACCACAGCATGGAATTCCCTAGAATATGACATCAGCGATAGGCGTCTCTTAGAAGCTATTACTATAAATACAGGCAATTTGTGGCCTTTCAGGGTAGCATGTGACTACTTGATAAGGCTAACACTCTATACCTATTGTGGAACAAAACACGTCTTGTTGAGCACATCTCTTTACAGTTTTACACGTACCTAACTCCACAGCTGCCATGCCCGGTATATTTGATGATTATAAAGGCACTACTGTAGATGCTGGTAATTTCGATACAACGACACCCAGCAGCTCTGAGAGCTCCTCCACGGTTGAGAAAGGCCGTAAGATCAAGGCGCTCGACAATGAGGATCACACCTCTGTTATGATGTCATTCAACGAAAAACCTTCGATGCTGATTATTGTTTTGACAGTTGTATCCTCCATCTCTGGGTTCATGTTTGGGTATGATACAGGTTACATATCCACTGCGCTTGTAGCCTTGGGTACTGAATTGACGGGTGAAGTTTTGTCATACGGTAAGAAAGAGTTTATCACTGCCGCAACCTCTCTTGGTGCCTTGATATTCTCCACAATGGCTGGTTTAGCTGCTGACTATTTTGGAAGAAAACCAGTTATTATGATCTCGAATGCCCTTTTCATCATTGGTGCGGGCTTACAATGTGGAGCTCACTCGTTTTGGGAGATGACTGCTGGTAGGCTTGTGATGGGGTTCGGTATCGGTATTGGATCATTGTTGGCGCCACTCTTCATCGGTGAGATTGCACCATCAAGATTCAGAGGTCGTTTGACTGTCATAAACGTTTTGTGTATCACTTGTGGTCAGTTGGTAGCTTATGGTATCGGTGCCGGGTTGACCCATGTTCACAATGGTTGGAGAATTTTGGTTGGGTTGTCAATGATCCCAGCAGCTGCCCAATTCATTATCTTCTTCTTCTTACCAGACACACCGAGATATTACATCATGAAAGGTCAACTTGAAAGAGCTCGTGAAGTATTGGCAAAGACACATCCTGGTGCGTCTGAAGAATTGATTCAAACAAAAGTGGAGGAGCTTGCAAAATTGAACGATGCTATTCCGGGCTCTAATCCTCTAGAACGCACTTATAACGCAATAAAGAGGGTGCATGCCGTTCCATCTAATTTTAGAGCATTGATTATTGCATGTGGTTTACAAGGTATTCAACAGTTCACTGGTTTCAATTCCCTCATGTACTTCTCCTCAACGATTTTTGAAACAGTAGGGTTCAACGATTCAACAGCCGTTTCTATTGTTGTTGCAGGTACAAACTTTGTTTTCACAATTGCTGCTTTCTTCATAATTGATAGAGTTGGTAGACGTTTAATGCTTCTTCTTGCATTGCCAGGTATGATCATCTCTTTGGTGCTGTGTGCTATTGGGTTCCATTTCTTGGGTGTTACTTTTAAAGGATCTGAAGCTGTTGTCGCTGGCGACGGTGGAATATCTGGCTGGGGTATTCTCATTATTGTATCTATGATTCTTTTCGTTGCTACGTATGCTATTGGTATTGGTAACGTTCCTTGGCAACAATCCGAGTTATTCCCTCAGGATGTAAGAGGTATTGGTACATCGTATGCTACTGCTACAAACTGGACAGGCTCCTTGGTGATCTCTGCAACTTTTTTGACAATGTTGCAAAATATGACCCCACCTGGTACATTTGGATTTTTTGCTGGATTGACATTCATCTCTTGGGTCTTTGTTTATTTCTGTTATCCAGAGTTGTCAGGCTTAGAGTTAGAAGAAACTCGCCAGATTCTTACTGGAGGGTTCAATATCAAATCTTCCAAGTTGTTGGCAAAGAAACGCAAGCAGAAGTCCAATATGGACCTAGAGTCTAGTATCAAGCCATCGGATGAAATCATCGAGCATAAGATTGAAAGTAACTCGAGCTTTGAGTAGTGGCATCCAATGGCCATCTATCGACTTACCCAAGCATACATATAATTTTTAATAACTGAGATGAATGAACGTGATAATGGATTATGTATACAACGTAGAGAACTGAACGAAAACCTGAAACATCTTTCTTGTCTGAACTTGTAGTTGGAAAAGAAAAAAAAAAAACACAAAGTGACGTGCTGACCCAAGAAATGAATTATAGTCAATCCTCATCAAATGAGATGAATCATTGCACTTCTGAGACGGACTTACTAGTCTTGTGAGCCTTATTCTTCCTTGGTAATCCGAAAAGGCCTGATATAGAGTTACTATGACCATGCCTTAGTTTCTTCATCCATCCTTCTTTTGGCACCTCATAATCACGATCAGTAACGTATATGCTATATCGTGGTATTCTCTCCTGCTTCACATTGGGCCTCTCAAGACTTAAAATTTTATCCTCGAGTTCCAGTGTAGGTGTCGTGGCAGGGGTGGGTACTTTCCCACGGAGAGATGGGAAACAATAAGCCGGCACTTGAATCGGTCGGTGTGATTTTTGATTCAAACGAGACGGAGGCGTGGCGAGAGACTTCCAAGCGTTTTGCTCTTCCTCATCGAGCTCTAAATGTTCAAGGAGTGTCGATTCACTAAGCGAATCCCGCTTCGATGGTATAGTGAGTGATGTTGAGTTCACCTCTGAAGACTCCGATGCTTGAGAGAACAGAGGTGAGCTTTTGAGCGCATCCCTGGTTCTTTGCGACTCGGGCGTCTTCGGAAGAGTCATCAGTCTCGTTGTTCAGGGAGCTTCCAAACGCAGCCTGACTGATAAAAGAGCGTGTTTACATATTTTGATAGAAATGCTGACATCATCGTCTAATTGTGGAAGGTTCGCGAATTTGTATTATTTTTGATTGTAAGGCCACGTCTGAATGGGCTCTTCTTCTTTTCCTTCTTCTTCTCTCTCAGAACAACAGCCATTTGACAACGTTGGAAATGGAGGGGATAGTTATGGCATGGGCCCAGTCGATACCCCTGGTGACCAGGATATGGGTCGGTCTCTCTCTTGTCACGTCGGTCCTGGTGAACTCGAAGCTGCTCTCCGTTAATGACATTATCATCCTCCCACAGCTCATAACGCAGAAGAAGCAGTACTGGCGACTGTTAACCTCTTTCCTCTACTTCGGACCCTTCGATGTCAACTTAGTTTTGAACCTTTACAACATCACACAATACTCCAGACAACTGGAAGAGGCATTCAACAAATCGTTGGACTACCTCTGGTTCATTCTCGTTAATGTGGTTCTCCTCTTGGTGTACTCATGTTATATCAAGCCGTTATATCTCATGGGACCGTACCTCGTGGAGAGTCTGATGTATGTATGGGGTCGCAAGAATCCTGAAGTGTTGTTTGGAGTTTTCGGGTTGATTGAGTTCAGAGCCTCGTATTTCGCCTTCTTTTGCATTATTTACAGCTTTGTACGAAAACAGAAATTTGATCTCTTTGAAGATATACCTGGTTTACTAGTTGGGCATTTGGTGTTCTATTTCGATGATGTCTTTGGAAAATTACACGGGGTCAACCCATTGAGCCCACCGTGGGAATGGTTGAAATACAGACGGGAACGCCAACAACATAGACGTAATCATGATACTGGCAATATCAACAATCAACGCGAGCATTAAGACCGAATAGGAGTGAAACAAATGAATTTATGAGACTCAGTTCTGAGATTTCCCCATTTCAATTGGAATCGGACCCCCCGTAGTCATAATTTATCCCATATAATTTGTAAAATGCCTCTTCCTGAGCTTGCCCATTTAGTTGAAGTACCTTAAGAAGCTCTTGATCCCTCGTTGAGGGCTGTTCCAGATTACTTTGCAAAATCCTTAGCGTTTTCATATCAAGCTCCAAGTTTCTAAACATCTTGAACTTTCGAAGCTCTTGTATCTGATTCTGTAACTCTGGATTCAGTTGTTGTAAAGCGGGCGTTATTAAAGTTTCACATTTCGCTAATTTCTCCAACTTGGACTCTTGTAGATCTTGACGCTGCTTTGTGAAGTATTTCGGCTTAGATATCGATACCGACAAATCCAGCTTCTGTATCTTTTTCCGTTTGGGCTTCGACTGCGAAGTTTGGCCTGGATCGGGTTTTGCGAGGGCAGTTGCGCTTAGAGCTGATTCAAGAGTAGCTTTTCGATCTTTTGACCTTGTGTGTGCCATGTTTCTTAATGGAATAGCCAGGGACTTCAAGCTCCTGTTTCTAGTTTTGGATCTGGTGTCAATGGTAACAAATATAGATCTAACCAGAGATGGATTTGGCAGGAACGAAAGATGATTAGGGCCTCAGATGAGATGATGAGCTGGGTCAGATATGTATAATTTTTTTATATCCCAGAACGGCTAATTTCCTTTTGATGAAAATCTTGACAAGCTCAAGTACTTAATGCTATAATCGGTTCAAAGACAGAGGCTCGATTAACAGCTGGAAACGTAACGCTGTATTTATATTGGATAAAGTCTAGAGCCGGTTTTCAGGTGTAGCAAGAGGCCTCAGGAGTGACATGATCCGATCTACGAGGGATGAATTGAATGATGAGTGTCTCGTTAAATAAAATAATACATAAACAAAGGGTACGAAGAGCGATATATGAGTGCTACGTTTCTTGGGATCACAGCTCATCTCGAACCTTTTCCTCCTTCTTCAGATCAGCTTCCTTAACACCTCCAGCAATCTTCGAAGACCAACCAGGAGCCCTTTCAAACCCATTGACACCGGACTGGTAACTCATGAATGCCTCGTATATCTTCTCACGGCTTGTAGCGACGAAAGGTCCATGCTGAACAATTGGTTGGTTGAGAATTTGACCACCGATGACAACGACTCTAGTGTTCCCTTTCTGATCTTCAGGAACTTTAGCAACAACACCGTCTCCATCTCTGTCGAAGAAAGCTGCTGTGTATTGATCAAGTTTGGTGTTGTTAACCTCTAACCCTCCCTGAAGTATGTACAAGAATACGTTGTAGTCATTTGGGAACGGCTGAGTGAATTCACCGCCTGGAGCAACTTCGTAATCGTAGTAATCGACTGAAACTTTGGCCAAGTTCTGCACTGATTTCACACCGTATGCTTCCCCTGCAATGACCTTGACTGTGACTTTGTCATTTGGCTTAGCGATAGGAATCTCTTCACGCCTCAAATCTCTGTAAAGTGGATCACATTCTTTCAAGTCAGCTGGCAAATCAACCCATAACTGCATACCAATACAAGCTTTATTGTCATTCGTCTTCACAGGTATTTCAGAGTGCACGATACCTTTCCCAGCTGTCATGAATTGCAAATCTCCTGGTCTCAAAACACCGGTGGAACCAGTGAAATCCTCATGTGCCATCATGCCTTCCAAGACATATGTGACAGTAGAGAATCCTCTATGTGGATGATCCGGGAATCCTGCTGGTGGAGAAACGTTGAAATGATCAAGCATGAGGAAAGGTGGGAAGTTACGTTGCTTCAACGTACCGATGGATCTTCTAACTTGGGCACCGACGCCTTCTTCTTGCGAAATGGCAAGGAAATACTTGAGAATACTTCTTGGAGAAACCATATTATCACTGGACATGTAGCTAACGATTTGGAAAGTTTTGGGCCATCTGTGTGAAAATCGTCTTGTTTTATAGGTGGAGGACTCATTGGTATTTGATAATGCTTACACATTCTCGAAATCCCCGTGAAAACGAGATTTCAACATAGTACAAAATACGCAATTTCTATGGGCAAGTTCCCCGTGGATTTGCAACTTGACAAAGATTCACGTAATGGTGACCAAGAGGTTTGCCACTATGAACAATGAAATCAAAACGTGTTGATCAAACGCTGATTGAATCATCAAACGGTGGTGCGGCGTTTTGTCTTTGCAAATGCCTGGATTGTATAGGAAATTTTCCTCTTATGAACTATCCAAATGCCAAGCATAAGGTGATGAGCTAACATCCCAGAACGGCTTGTTTATGGGTGTTACTATCCATCCGGCAACAGGCCCGGTTCCGGGAGAGGCCAGCATTACAATCTTGTGGAAGTGATATCGAATTCTATGACAAGCACAAACATCGGGCTCTAAGTTATTGTTTGAATACACACCTTGTTTTCGGTATTTGGAAATGTTTTTAACCACACGTCATTTGTGGATGACTCACTCAGACGTTATTACTGGGTCCAAAACCAAATACTGGGTGTTTGGCAATGGGCTGCAGAACCATTGCATCGACGAGTGCCATCTCTTGACTACTCAAAGATGAGGGTACATTTTGTATAAATGAAGCGTGGCTAGCTCTAATTGCATCTTATTTTCTTTACCCTAGGAACCTAGAGTGCAACAAGTTGAGATGGTGAGTAAGACAATATCATTGAAAGTTGAGAATGTACCTTCTCATATAAGGATTTCGGTGAAGAAATGGAAAGATATTTGGCATTTGTGGCTAGATCCCATAAATTGACAGGTTTCACTTCCCGGGGTTTAGCAACAGCCCACACACTCATGACCCAATTGCTTGAAGAACAGTGTGGAACTGTTACGAACTTGCAAGAGAACGCAACCAACGGCGTGCCCAAGACCTTTACTGCGCAATACCAGATCTGGTTGGCTTGGTATTCACACTAAGGCTATATGGACTATCTGTCCCCCCGGTACTCCAGGATTTAACCCGAGGGGGTTTCAGCTTGACACAATTTTGCTTGCGGGCTTCATAATAACTCATGTAAGAAGCCGCAAGCTCAATCCCAACTTTGACACCTGATCCTGAACCATTCGCTAATATAGGATGGCGTTGTTACTTTTCTACCTCAACAAGACAGCAATGTTGCTCTGAATCATTACTAACACTTACAGTCCTCATATCTATTTAAACGGCAGCTATTGGGCTTCCGATCTCAAAGCTTGTTTTTATACAACCTAAGAAGAAAAATGTCAACGTTCAACAGAGATCTTGCAGAGCCATTGAAAATCACATTGCCAAACGGCTTCACCTACGAGCAGCCAACTGGTATTTTCATCAACAATACTTTCTACAAAACGGATAAGACTGTTGAAGTTGAGAACCCAGCCACTGAAGAAATTGTCGCACATATATATACCGCAAATGCTGATGATGTTGATTACGCCGTGAACTCTGCTGAAAAGGTGTTTAACGAATCTTGGTCTACTTCCCCTGCTCTATATCGCTCGAAGCTTTTGAACAAGATTGCGGACCTGGTTGAAGAGAACAAGGAATTAATGTCCTCGATTGAGTCTTTTGACAACGGTAAGACATTAGCATTTGCCCGCAATGATGTCCAAATTGTCATCGATTATTTCAGATATACGGCTGGTTTCACCGATAAGATTGATGGTCGTTCAATCCCAGGCGAGGGATATGTCAGTTACACTTATAGGGAACCACTAGGTGTTTGCGGGCAAATCATCCCATGGAACTTTCCTCTCATGATGCTCGGGTGGAAAATTGCACCAGCATTAGCCACTGGTAACACAGTTGTATTGAAACCAGCATCATCGACTCCACTCAACGCCCTATTCTTTGCATCTTTGGTGAAAAAAGCTGGTATCCCAGATGGTGTCGTTAATATTGTCCCAGGTCCTGGTCGCTCATGTGGTGCGGCAATCTTGAACCATCCTAAGATTAGAAAGATTGCATTCACAGGTTCCACTTCCGTTGGTAGAGATGTTATGACTTCTGCCGCTCAGTCAAACTTGAAAAAGGTCACTTTGGAGCTTGGGGGCAAATCAGCCCATATCGTTTTCGATGATTGTGATTTACCAAAGACTTTAAATAATTTGGTTATGGGAATCTATGGTAATGCCGGACAGATCTGCTCTGCAGGGTCCAGGGTCTACGTGCAAGATACCATTTATGAAAAACTTTTGAAAGAATTCAAAAAGCATTTGGAAAGTAACATAAATGTGGGATCACCGTTTGACGAATCTAATTTCCAAGGTGCAATAACAAATAAGCAGCAATTTGAAACCATTTTGGATTATATTGATATAGGTAAAAAATCAGGGGCCAAGCTATTAACAGGTGGTGAACGAGTTGGTAACAAGGGTTACTTCATCAAGCCAACAGTGTTTTACGACGTTGATGAAGATTCTCAGATCGTCAAAGAGGAAATTTTCGGACCAGTTGTTACCATCTCAAAATTCTCCACGATTGATGAGGTTGTAAAGAAGGCTAATAACAGTGAGTATGGATTAGGTTCAGGAATTGAGACAACAAACTTGAGCACAGCACTTAAGGTTGCTAAGAGATTACAAGCTGGTACTGTTTGGATCAACACTTACAATGATTTCGATGTTACAGTCCCATTTGGTGGGTACAAGCAATCAGGTTTTGGCAGAGAAATGGGTGAAGAAGCCTTGGATAACTACACCCAGGTGAAAGCTGTCAGAATCAAGCTGGATTGAATTTTCCCTGACTGAGTTTATTATGGTATAACTATCTTTTTGGTCTTTCTAAAATGGTAACTTGTGTGACTTTTTGAACCCGGAATTTCAGTAGTTATCAGTCACGTATTGATATAGTTTAGCTGCTAACGTTTTATCATTAGGAATACCGTAGTCCAAATCGGATACTTTCACTGTTAGGTTTTCGTCTTCCTCACCTTCATACACCAGTCTTTTTATCTCCTTCAAGTCGCACCAAAATGCATGCTCAAGCTCCACATCATGTTCAAGATTGAGGTTCAGATCTTCAACTACTGCCACACATCCAATCATAATGTTGAAAGGGTACGGCCATGGCTGAGATCTTACGATATTCACCTCTTTCACTAAAAGCCCACTTTCTTCCCATACTTCACGCTTCACAGCATCTTCAATAGTCTCTGCAGGCTCAATAAAACCAGCGATATGCGTATACATCCCACTAGGGAACTTTGGGAGTCTAGTCATTAACACTTTATCTTTTGTCGGATTCAGTACACAAGTTATCAACACAGGATCAAGCCTTGGAAACGATGCATTCGAAACAGGTGCTGTCTTTACTGGACACTTGATAGTTTCTGTAGAGGTGCAAAGAAGTTCCGAGCCAGCATTGATGGGAATTGTCTTGGACCCACATCCACGACAGTGTGGAGTTGTTGCTGTCCATTCCAAATACATCTTTGCCTGAGCAAATATGTTCGCCTCAACGTAGTCGAGATGCTGATTCACTAATTCGCGCGTTGGAAGCGTTTTAACGTTTGGCTTTGATAGGATCTTATCTTTCAATGAAGGGTGCTTTGAAATTTCAAGGGCAAACCAAGGGGAGCCCGAATACGACTTGTATTTGAATGGAGAGAAGTGCGTGGTGTCCAATCCTAGAAAGTGGATACCTGGTGATTGCAAAAGAGAGATGTCCCTGGCTTCATTGCCCTTAACCCATTGATCTATCAGTAGACGATTGTCAGAGCCCAAGGTGGAATAGTTCAATTTCAATAGCTTGTTCTCCTTAACGTCTACAACAGGGGCCATATTATCAAGGAAGATGAATTGCGAGTAAGGTGAAGTGATGGCATTGGCAATGAAAAGGGAGTCGCCTCTGAGAAACGAATGTCTATTAAGGGAGGTGGTGCCGAAGTAGATATCTGAGCTTGAGGTACTCAAGAAGCGCTTCACCAATGAGCCAAGGAAACGTTGGTTGCAGTTATGGTAGAATAGCATCTGTTCGAATGATCCCGCAGGCTTTTAGTGTTATATGAGGCTTCCTAATTACAACAACGCTCTTTGCAAAGCGCTTAATGATGGCTCTCCCCCTCCTTTCCCAGGGCAAGCGGTCCCCGAGTTTAAGAGATGGAGCTTTGATCTACTATCTAGATTATGTAATATAACATCCGGACACCGCAATCTCCCATATCGCGAATCACGATCTGTCGAATCCAGCGCCTGTGGCCGCGGGCTCGTGACCCGTGTGAGTCGTTGAGCGGTTAAGTGCCCAAATCGGTTGTGAGTCCGCGTCCGTGAATCGCGATGGCTGCGGATATTCTTCTCATTTATTCTCATCAAGAAATTCTAATCCCAGCGGCTAGCGCCCCAAAATGCTCTTGCGCTATATCTATTTAGTTGTAGCGTGAGGGAAACCTGAGTACAAGAGGTTCCAGATTAGGTGCACGAGAGAAATGCACTCGCTTTATTATTATTTGATAATTGGAGCCATGATCTCATTTATAACTTGTCTCAAATCCATGTACGATCAGTTAAAACCGTGATCGATCTTAGATTAGTATGAGCTGGGGGTGAACTCATACGGGATATAATCCCTCCTTTATGCCTACAAGCATGGGTATAGTATATTTTGTATCTAAAATCGTTTCAAACCAAGCCACTGCTGCTACGTTAAACCGCTTTTTTTCCTTTTTTCCACTCAAGTACGCGGTCTAATATTCTTCATCTTTCTACATATGGCAAGCTGAAAAGAAACGAGATCAGCGGAAACGACGAGCCGTCTCGAATTAACTTCAGAGATCGCGACTCGTTAACTACGGACGGAGTTCTGGAAAAGCTGTACCGCGCGCAGTGGATGCACTCTACTCGATTTCGTAGCAAAGTAGCGTTGTTCTTTTGCAGAGTTCTCTGAATCTCTGGAAAGCGGGCCGCTTTTTTTTTTTTTTTTTTTTTTTTTTGTTTGTTTCTTTTTTCAGTTGCCAAAAAGAAAAGTTAAATGAGTCTACGGGCGGCAGTGAAAAAAAGGACAAGTTTATCAACAAAAATTCAAACATAGCTTTCAACTCTCAGAGTTAATCTTGCCACTCATACAAATCTTGTCATATAACATCTCATAGGGCGCTTAATATATCACTGGCTCTTCATTTACATCGCTTCCATTCATCTATCACTGGCACTGAAGTAACCTTGCTGCCGGTATCTCATTAAGTGCCATTCTTTTTGTTTAACATTCTCATATCTCTATCCGATTTTGCTGAAACTGGGAAGATCATCAACTATGAGTTCACATGCAAATAACAAAAACAATGAAAACAATGATATGCTCTCTGGGGACCAGGCGTTTAGACCAGTACTTTTTGACTCGTCAAAACGCGTGACCACCAACCCACACGAAGAGTCGAGTAACTTGAAGAGGGCTAGACTTGACTCTGCTATATCACTACAACAATCGCCTCCACCAGGAACCTCATCGATGACCATATCGTCTGCCGAATCTCCAGCATCTCCCTCTACATCGACTTCGGGCGATGTTGTTATGACTGAGGCTGGCACTAGCCTTGGAATCTCATCTTTATCATCATTTCAGCATGGAGACGTAACGGATTTCTGCCCGACCCCTAAGAGCACTACGACGGCTAACGTGGCTAGCCTTTGTCATGATGAGGGAAAACAGGTTTTACACTCTTCAGCAATAGCATCGGTTTCCACCACTTCAAATACTACATTATCAAGCACAAAACAATACCCAAGAAAGAGAACGTTGAAGAACCCTTTCTCCATGAATTCTAGAGTCCGCAAACACAGATCGAGATCTCTCCCAAATATTTTATTTTCATCCAAGGGGTTTGACCCTCTTCATTCCACTGCCAAGGCTTATGCCAAAGACTCATTCAAATTGTCAGTGGAGCCACCTTTACCACCGGTCAATATACAGTCACTGCGTGAGATCGACCTTGCCGAAATTTTGAAAAATCCTCAACTTCGACACGACATTCTTTTTGACCCGCAGCTACAGTTCAGACCGAATCTTGACGGCGAAAGAGGTCGCAGAAAAAAAATCACCTACGATAAGTATTGGGCAGCTGTACGTGACGAGATATATGCATATTCCATCAATCATAAGTCTTTTAACCCAAAAACTTCAAGACTACCGAATCTTTTTCGCACATTAAGAGAAATCTTGATCAGTCTGTTACCATCAAAGGATAAGCAGGCGGTCGTCGACATTTTAGATATAGATTTGATCATACAGCAGCTGAGTAAAAACTCACTTGACTTTGTTGCGTTGGCCAAATGGCTTTCGGGGATTTTCAAGTCACATTGTGCTCCAATGAGGGATTCATGGGTTGATGATATGATTATGCTTTTTTTGGAGGCTGACACGGAACGGTCAGTTCCTAAACTTGTTGAAGGACTCAGACATATTTTCACGATCTTAGAAGCCATGAAACTTGATGTTGCTAATCACCAAATTCGTATCTTGAGACCAGTGTTGGTACAAACTGCAGTGGATTTCGAGCGTGATTACTTTCTGCAAATGATTTCTCGTTGTAAAATGGATATCACTGACTCAATCAACTGGTTCAAGAGATTTTATCAAAAGAACGCTTCATCATTATCCCAACCGCGTTCGGCGATAAACCCTGCAATCTTGAGTCTTTTATCTTGTTCCAAAATGGTGTCCGAATTTCCTTCATCTCTGGTATTTGATCATGGTAGACTCGTTGTTCTTCGTGCTAACGTTCGTCAAGTGGTTTGCTTACAACTATGTCTTGCTCTGTATCGTCAAATGGTTGCTCAAAATGCTACAAATAGCCCTCAGGACCGCAAACGTTTGTTATCAAAAGACTCTCTGGCCTCTTTGAAGAAGGAGATTCTTGCGATAATTACAGATGAAAGCGGTAATGTGAAATGGACACGCAATATTGGCGCTCTTGCACTTCAGATCACTCGTGCTTCATCTTCGCATGATGCTTTCCCTAAAGATGATGCGGTCGAGTTTGCATTCAATTGGTTAATAAAGCAAATTCAACCATCATCACAAGTTTATGCACTCATGGAGAAGCGTGTTTTCAACATGATCAACGAGAAGATGATTGAGCTAGAGAGCAACGATGACGTGTCTAAGTTGACGTCGCTTATGCCACTGAATGGGTCCAGTTGTTCTACCCCTGGATCCCTTATCTACGCAACGAGCAAGCCAGCGCAAGAAGATGACGTGGCTTCAATAGCAACTCGTATCGCTTTACTGACAAAATTCCACTGGGAAATCTTTGGATCGTTTTATACGGAGGCTCTAAACCAGTGAGCTTTAGATGGTCAGAAGCAATTCACCATTTATGTTCTGTGACTTTTGCTCTTTTTTCATCTTTTTATTTAGTGCATCGGAGATTCATTGATCTCTTTTCCCATCATACCCCTTCATCTCTAGAGCTCACCAATTTCATAATTAATGACAGTCAGGAACGGTAACTAGAGCCAGAGTAGAGAACATATTTATAAATATATCATAAATCAAAAAAAAATTGTCAGAGCTTCAATGCATGTTTGATGTTTTTTTATATATCAATACTAAAAGTCATATATGCAGCTGTCTATTCAACGTCGACGGCGAGGTTATAATGAGTTTCATACAATGATTTTTAGATGATATCGAGTACTAGAGAGCTATAAGCACCATATATGTCGGTGCTGATCGTAACTTCAGCGAGTATTAAGCAAGTCGAATAAGGCGTTACGGACATTTAGCCCTCAGCTTGTGTGGAGAGGTGATTGATGGACCTCGTGTCTTGGTGCCTTTGCACTCATACTTCAGACTGGTTCTCGTGTGAAGTGCATGATCTGGCCAGACCCTTTAGTACGTTGTTTCTGAACTCAAGGTCCTTGCCAAAAGTTTCGGCCCTTTTCTCCACTATGTCAATGTTCTTCTCATCTATCTGGAGATACTGTACACTTTTAGCACTGAGATCTCTTACTGACATTCCAGCTGTTTTCATGGAAATACAAAGCCGTTTGAGGTCGTCGCCGATATCACTCAAGTTCTTACCCTTGATAACCAGATTAACGTTTTGACCATCCACGAGTTTACTTACACCTTCGAGAACCAGAGCCACGTTGAGCAATGTATCGTGTGCGAAAATGGTCACTTCAGAGAACAGTTCCGTCATTTCACTAGTGGTTGTAAACGTCTCCTCTGCATTTATCATCTGAATGAAATCCTGGAATTTGTACAATTTCGTTGCATCATCTTCCAAAACATCATTGGCCCATAATATATCGTCTCTGACCATTGGATCATAATTCTCCGTGACATCTTTAAGATGAGACAAAATAGTTCTGACGTGCGGGAACGCTTCGAATAAGGGAGTGTAGACAGACTGAAGGGCCACCCGAAGCCTTGGAATACAAGGGTCTGAATTAGCAGCGGGAAGAGACATCCAGTGATTTTGGCGTCAATCTCATGGTCGGAATAGTTTTCATTGCATGTTTTCGTTTTTCGATTGGATTTGTTCATCATGTTTCTTATCAACCCACCAACGTCAAGCAACTGTTGGTGTTATTTGAACTGATCGCTTGTATGAGCCATTAATCGAGCAGTAGCTCTGTGGTGCTACAATTCTAGAGATTCATTGGGTTTGTCTATTCCTTTATATAATACCCTAATGTAATCAAACTTGCAAGAGATCGAGTTCCAATTGATTCTCTAACCAATGCATCCATAAACGCCAACCCTGTATCCACCAGCCATTTCCAAACTCTCTAGCTGTAAATCATCCATGAAAACCTCATCCTCCTCCATTCCGCAAAAAGTTGGACTATTCTTCAAAATGTCCTCTCTCCAATCTTCCAACACTTCGCTGAAACCATAAAGGGTTTCCAAAAGCACGCTATAGTCTTTCTCATAATCATCAAAGTTGATAATCATCACATCTTGCTGGGAGAAAGGACTAGGGTTGAAGCACGTGGTGTACTCACATTTCTCCAGGAACTTAATCAAACTCTGCGTGAGAGGCACTATCACCTTGACAATCTTGTGAAACTCCTCATAGTGGTTTGAGTAAGTATACCCTTTGGGCTGGCCAATGTTTTTGAGTATGTGCAATGTTTGGTTGTAAACTGGGAACAAATTATTTGCCAGCTCTCTAATGGGTATCGAGAGATGCTCAGTGGAGGTGGACGCAAGTAAGAACTTCTCGACGGTGTTCAAAGAGGAAAGTTTAGAAAGGATGGCGTCGCATTCAGTAGATTTATGAGTGTTTGTGAGCGTGTTGAATAAAATCTCCAGGTTTAAATGAATCATCTGAAAATGTGAGAAGAGAAGATCTATGAGAGCTTCATGATCTTGTTTGAGTCCCTTAATCATTTGCGTTGTTTGTAGAGGGATACCACCAACGGCTAAGGAAACCGGGAAAAGACGATTTTTATATAACTCCCGTTCAGATATGCATTATGAATCATATTTCCCATTCATCTCATTGTGAATATGCGAGACTTGTCCTGTCATTGACTCATCCACACGTAACACGATCAGAGGAAGAAAAAAAAAACACCCGTGTTTAGCCGATCCGGAGTCAAGCGAACAGAGTCAAGCGATAAAGGCAGCGATAAACTGAGAACGAGTTCGCGGGTCCTCTTGATCACGAGAGTGTTCATTGCGTATCAACAACTATCATAAAAAGCTTTCAATTTGGAGACACCATTGGGCAGGATTATGGAGCAGACGTTTTTGTAACTGCTCCTTATGTCTCGTGATAAATCAAGTATTCTTTGATTCAATCTGTAAAAGGTTCTGGTTCAGG
Organism: [Candida] freyschussii; assembly: GCA_003707735.2. Classification (NCBI taxonomy): domain Eukaryota; kingdom Fungi; phylum Ascomycota; class Saccharomycetes; order Phaffomycetales; family Wickerhamomycetaceae; species [Candida] freyschussii. The sequence continues at coordinate 253,952 of PPLE02000001.1, read as the reverse complement.
TTGTAGATACGTATATACCTCACAAGTTGAAAGGGTTTCCTGGATTTGTGGTTCACCAGGATCCCCCATCTATGCCAATTCACTACATAGTTAGATTCAACCCTTCGCATCCATCGCAGTTTGCTTGGAACGTTGTTTCAAGCAGAATTGTGACGCTTTTAAGACCGATTATCACTAGTATCCATGGTTAACATATTAGCCTCCTTCTGTCAAGACATTATGATGCTCGACATCTTGCAAGGGTCCCAATGTGCCTGTGGCATTAGATAGGATTCATAACCTGCGTTCTACAGATTTCAATCTTCACTTTATCTGAAAGAATCATATCGCCTTACGAGAAAAGTTGTAAAGGGCCAAATCGTTATCAGGGTTTGACAGGGCGTTGAGAGAGCCAATGCTATAAACGAAACCTTTCATTGATCTTGGGAAGCTTCTATTGATTAGTTGACAAATCGTGTAGATGGAAATGCTGCTGGATATCTTTTCCAACTAGTTGATAAATCGTGGACGTAAATTGATGAATTTCAAGACTTGATATTTATAGCTCATCCAGACGGAACACTTTTTATAAACTACTATCCTACGGACATACTGTGCTCAGTGAGTTATCTAGAAGCGAGCTTAACATATGACATTGCCCCACTAAACCATGGTTTTGGAGTTGAGATCCGTACGATCCAAGGAAGTTTACAGTGCCATGCCTCTCTATTAGATAAACCAGCTAAATATTGGCACTTCTGCGAACAAGTTGGCGATATTATCTACACTATCATATATGCCCTTCAAGCGCAGTGATATTTGCCCCATACTAGTAGTGGGCTGTCCATACTTTACTTGTTACTCTCTTTCCGATTTGAGTTACAATGATGTCCCGAACGAGCGTCAGCTAAATCGGTGATCGAAAACCACGTGTAGAGATAGAAATAAAGCATTGAAATCAGGTCTTGTGCCGTATCAAACGCTCACAAACGTCATGATCCGGAGAATTAAGAGCGGAAATTTATCGCCCAGCATTTGAAGGCGGTCGTGTGCTCTGTTGGCTAATTTGATTTTTGACATGTGCACGTGGGTACACGTGCCTTCTTGATTTCAAGTCAAGTTGCATTATTTAAATTGGGAAGCGAAGTAATAATAAGAGCGCTATATACCCTTAAGTAGTTCATTAAAGAGACTACCAGAGTAGATATCTAGCCTTTTGTTGACATCCACGCCAAACAAGTTGTAATATCATATCAAACTAATATGATTCCTTCCCCACCAGATTTGAAAACCACTATCATCCAGATGCAGAACGTGGACACCACAGAGAATACTGCTATCCCAGAAAGCGAAAGCCTTGTGGAGTTGAGCGAGCAATTTAAAGAAGACGGTAGACCGAAGAGAAGAAGGAGGCAGTCGACAACCTCAATCGTCTCTCAAAACGAGATTGAAAGAAAAAGACGTGAACACAAAACAGCACACTCCATCATTGAGAAAAAGAGAAGGATAAGAATGAATAGAGAGTTCGAAGCTCTCAAGATACTCGTGCCTGCTTGCAGAAACAATCTTGCATCAACTAGTAACACTGGTGAGGGGATGTATAAGCTGACAATTCTTCAAGCGACTGTTGATTACATCAGATACTTGCACACAGTGGTGAATATTCAAAAAAACGAACTAATGCAAGTGCGACCAGAACAATGGCAAGAAGAGTCTTTAGAATTTGCTAAAGTCGATATCAACACGGATATCTATAGAAATCTGGACAACGAATACAGTTTCACACATCCTCCAGGCAATCACAGCATTCCAAAACATCCTCCATCGCGGACGGTGAAGAGTAAAAACAATTCCAATGTTTCGAAAGATTCACTCGCAAAGGCCAAGTCCTCCTTGTCACGGGAAACAAAGCTCAAGATACGCTCGGTCAACTCACCAATAATGACTCCTGAGGTCCACAGCAACGCACTTGATACACCACCCGTATCAAAAGTACGACTATCCCTCCCACGTCCTGACTGCAAGGGGCAATCATCATACTTGAATAGAAGCTTTCAATTTCCTTTGAATTGCAATAGCGAAAGCAAATATACAGCCATGCTGGAGTTACCGCGCCCAGTCATTGAGCTCGATTCACCAGATATCGACAAGAGAAATATACCACAACTTGGAAACGAAACCACAGCTTCGGACGCATTAATGTCCATGAGAAGAGACGGCACCGTGACATCCATAAGGTCTTTACTGAATTGAATAGCAGAACTTTTGGATCTTTTCGATCACGTAGAGAAGTGCAAATCGCATTCTTTGCCCTAGAAACAACTCAGTAAGTCTAACACATAAAGACGAATAGGACGCATGCTCAAGAAAGAGTATATTGCCAACGGAACGTTCTGAGTCGGTCAGTATGCCGTCATCATCTCGTATGGTGTTGGGACCAGGGCGCCAAAATCTGTCTCAAAGTAGAAGTGTTATGTGCCCTTGGATTTTCAAAAACTCCTTTTCAAACGAAGGCAGTGTTATAGACGGCTTGATTGTATAATCATCTCACCGATCAAACCTCTCATACCAAAACCCTCACTCATCAGCCATGGGGATAAAAAAGTTTTTCAAAGTCAAACCTCCGACACAAGAGGAGGTTGAATCCAAAATGCGGGAAAAGATGCTAGATAAGGGGCTGCCTGTGAAACATGAGCCTAAACACAAGCCGAACACATTCAGTGCATATTCCGAATACGCTAATGATAGATCGAAGGCCAAGAAGGAGTACGCACCGAAAGGGTATAGTTCTAGGGAAAAGGAAGAAGAACAAGCTGTGACGTCTACTCCGGGGAATCCTTACGAAGATTTAAACACTGTACCCCCAGATGCGAATCCATATGCTCAACTTCAGACTAGTGGCAATCCGTATCGTGGCGGTTCATCATCGTCTAACGTTTACCCTTCTCAAACTCCTTCCAGCTTTGATGCTCCTTACAGCAGCCATGCAAATTCACAGTCAGGAAATCCTTATAGTCAAGGTTCTTTTTCTTCTGGGAATCACAGCACGCATGGTAGCAATCAACCACAGGTGGCAGTCTCTACATCGTCACGCATTACAAACCCACACAGAGAGAGGCAATCCGCTAATCCATATAGTTCTCAAAGGGCCCAGAGAAGTGAGATGCCTCAAAACGATGGCGAATTCACATTTGAACCGGCACTAGAAAAGACACAAACAAATCTCACTACTCGGACTGCCGGTACGCTACTTCCGCAACAGCAACAGGTTTTGGAAACTCTTGATGACCAGTATGACGAAGATCTTAATGATGACCACTACAGGGATGATGACTTCAATGACATTGGATACAGAGATGATTTAATCCAGCAGGAGGAAGAAGAAACAGAAGAGGAAAGACTACAGCGCGAAGAGGACGAAGAGGTTGAGAAGGTGAAGAATCAGATTCGCTTCACCAAGCAGGAGTCTGTTGCGTCTACGAGAAACACTTTGAGAATGGCTAGAGAAGCAGAAGAGTCCGGTAAGAATACAATGGGTATGCTCGGTGCTCAGTCAGAGACATTGTACAATACTGAACGGAACTTGAATCTGGCAGAAACTCAACAGAGCTTAGCTCAAGAGAAAGTCAAACAATTGCATCACTATAACAGAAACATCCTTAAGCCACATGTTCAAAACCCGTTTACGAAGTCGAGAAGATTAAGAGAGCAGGAGGAGAAGATAAAAAATGACCGTATCGCAGCTAAATTAGAAGCTCAAAGAACTCGCGCCGCGCTGTCTACATCCACGCAGAAAATCAAGGCCTCGATCGATGATAACGAGGGGTTGGGGGATGAAATAGCTGCAAAGTATCGACGTGAGAAGATCCGCGAGCAAGCTAAGCAATATCAGTTCGAGGCTGACAGTGAAGACGATGAGATGGAGTTGGAGCTTGGTGAGAATCTGGATGAGATAGCTAAAGTGAGTGGCAGACTCAAAAGATTAGCATTAGCTCAAGGGGAAGAATTAGATAGACAGAGTTACAGATTGAGAGATATCGAGGAGAAGGCTGATCGTCTGGATATCAATGTTCATGTGAATACGGCAAGTTTGAACCGTGCGAGGTAATATATTTCGATACTTTTTTTTTTGGTAAATCAGTAAGGCGCGTTAGTAGTCATCAATTCAATTCTCGTGGTGATATAGACGCTCTTAGCTCTAGGCTAATTGTGATGTTCGGGTGTTTGTGTTTTGAACCGGCCTTATTTTGAATCCAACCGTAAGCTAAAACGGAACTACAGACGAGGTCTACAATCGAATTCATCAAATGTCGGCGAGTAATAATAATAAAGCCCCTCTATCTCACACTCTGTGGTCACCAATTGATACAGTTAAGGATGTGGCAGATTCTTTGGGTCTTACCGACTTGAATGACGAGACATCCAGAAACTTAGCTATGGATGTTGAGTATCGTATCCACGAAATATTAGAGCAAGCCGTAAAGTTCATGAGACATTCTAAGAGAAAGACGTTGACCACTGGAGACATTGACAAAGCGTTGAAGGTGCTTAATGTTGAGCCTCTCTACGGGTACGATGTTTCAAGACCATTGAATTTCAAAGAGGCCCTTGTCGGAAATGGACAGACCTTGTACTACATTGATGAGGAGGAGATTGATTTTGAGAAACTTGTGAATCAACCGCTGCCGAAAGTTCCCAGATCAACAACTTTCACAGCTCATTGGTTGGCCATCGAAGGTGTTCAGCCTGCCATACCTCAGAATCCGTTAGAGAGCGAAATTAGACAGATTTTGCCGGTACAGAGAGGAGCGATTACGCATATTTTGACAGAGTCATCTTCATCAACCTCCACTAATGGTAATCTGTCAAGTACGAATCCTGGGGTCATGAGCAAGGAGACCGAGATAAAACCGTTGGTGAAACATGTTCTTTCAAAGGAGCTTCAACTCTATTTCAACAAGGTTGTTCAAGCACTTACGAACCAAAGTACAGATGAGGCGTCACAGCAGCTCAAGCATGCTGCAACATCATCTTTACGTTCTGACCCGGGCCTTCATCAGCTCGTTCCCTATTTTATCCAATTTATATCCGAGCAAATTACCCACAACTTGAACAACATATCTTTGTTATCCACGATGTTGGAAGTCATTTACTCTCTGCTTTCCAATGATAACATTTTTCTTGATCCATATATCCATGTCCTTACACCATGCATCCTTACTTTGCTTTTGGCTAAACGAATTGGGAGCGACGATGACCACTTTGCGGTGCGTGATTTCGCATCGAGCCTTCTCGAGCACGTTTGTAGAAACTATGCAAAGAGTTATACCACGTTGAAACCTCGCGTGACGAGAACATTATTGAAGGCTTTTTTGGATGCCACAAAACCTGTGGGAACTTTATATGGTGCAATGATTGGGTTGAAAAGTTTAGGAGAGGAAGTTGTGAGGATTACGGTATTAGGAAACCTGTCGAACTGGAGTTCAACAGTGTTGGAAGGAATGAAAGAAGAGGACAGAGAATTGCTCTTAAACACTGTTGTTAAGACGCTGAGAACTTTGACGACGGAGAACGATTCCGATATGGCCGTTGAAGTTTCAGAGAATGATGAAGCAAAGTTGAGATCAAGGGTAGGGGATCTGATTGCGGAAAAGGTATTGAGAGAACAGGACGCTAAGAAGATCATTGATGCTATTTTTTTCGGCGAATTAGAACAATCATGAACTAGAGAGTATGTACCGTGTACGGCTTTATAGAAAACATGCTTGTAATGATTTAGAACGTAATTATCGTGGGAAATGCTGGTTATCTCCTCGGGGCAAAAAGTCTTCTTTTGACATTTTTCGTTACTGGACTTCCAGCCATCGACTGTTCACCAAACGTTATCGGCTCACCTGGTCTTTTGGAAGATGAGTTCACGACTATTGGACTTCGGAGACGATCTAATGGTGTACGCTCCATCACTGGAGACGAGCTATGAATACCTTTGATTTGGTCAGAGACACCAGTGGGCGTTTGCATAACATCAACGGTTTTGATCGATTTAACAGGAGTTGCTTCTACCTGAGCAATGGATTCAGTAAGTTTTGATGAAGTTGTCGATAACTTCTTTCCGACTCTATTAAAAATCTGAGAATTCGTTTTCTTCATAGATTTACTCTCCAGAGGGATAACTGGGATCGACATATCAACTTCACGTTTGGATAACGTGTTGGCATTGAATGAAGAGGCTCTCTTCAACAATTGCAAATCTGACTTGCTTCGACCTAATGAGGATCTCAGTTCTACAATATCCTCGAGTTTCACTGATGTTGATACATTCCGTTGAAAAGCAGGCCTCTTCAGCTCTGCTTCAGGCTCGGTTGACGAAGAGCGGGTCTTCTCGGATTTCGTTGCAATGGATTTAAAAGAAGGACCCTTGATCTTCTTGATCATGTATCTCACACTCTCTGGGCACTTTTTCTGAAAAAATGGTACCACAGTATAGTTGATAAATTTAGGAGTATAGTACTCGCTGGATAATGAAGTGTTTAACAAGTCATTGATGTTGAGCTTGTCGATGTACACATCCAAAAGCTCATTGTATGTCAGTTCCACTCTCGATACAGAATCCACACCATCCATGGATATCGCACCGCCGTTGATAGTTGTCGTGAGTTTTCTTCTACCCACTAGTGACTTCTTTCTCAGTGCCTTCTTCTTAGTCTGATTTTTGAAATATTCGATATTATCCCGCTCAGAGACGTGAATAAGCTCCAATAGAACTAGTATCTGCAAATGAATCTCTCTGATTTTGAAGTTATTTAGTATACTCACAAGACTTCGATTAGTCTCTTTATAGTGCGTGGAATGTATGTCAAAATCCACGAGGTTTAGGGACTTCTGAATGAAACTCATCTTATAAATCTCCTCTTTCTCAAACAATGGCAATGCGTTGAGGATTCCATTGTTACTGCTCATGTGTCTGACGTCAAACTGATCAATCTTGATCAAAAATCTGGCCAATATTACTTCATAAAGCTTCGAATCATTAGCGCAGAGAGACTTTAGCCTGGGGAAAGTGGATTTTGCAAAGAAAGTTAGCGGAGTCGTGAGCATATAGAGACTCTCAAAATATTTATGAAGAAAGTAGTCGAATGGGTCATTGATCTCGTTAGCCTTATCGACTTTCCTGAGCGGTGAGCTATGAACCGGTGGGGTCATAGCCAACTTGAGATCGTTCTTGGGTAGTGGATCGATACCAGCTGTTGACAACCACGATTCTAGTATACTAGCAGGTTGACATTCTAGACTTCTAAAGTGGAAATCAGACTGCGGCTGGAGTACATCACTTGTGTAGTTGATGATGTAGCGCGTCTTATCGAGCTTAGTGATAATTCCGTATTGATCTTTCAAGTTTAATGATATCTTTGCAACTGCTGGATTTTGCGAAAGACAAGTAGATAGACCTCCATCAGAAGAGAATAATAGACGTGATTTATTCCTGTTTATGGAGGTAGTGGTTGAAGAGGGTTGGTTAGACCGCGTGTGGACCATGAGAGATGAGACAGAGGATATATGCAGGGGAGCAGGTCCTAAAATGGTAAGGCTCGCGGGTACATTGCTTGAGGATAATCTGATTGAAAGCTCGAGGCCATCAGACTCATTCATGGCGACTCCCTCAGAACCGCCAACAGCAGAACTTGGAAACCCAGTCTTCGGTTATGCGCATCATAAGAGCTTAGTCATTAAGGTTCGGAAATGAAGCAAAACATCCCAACATGGAAGGTGGCTTCTTTGGGAAATACGCTTCGGGTTTGAGGACCACAAAGACAAAAAGCTTCCAGCCAAAATGATTGAGGCATCGTCTCCCCGCCATTTGCTTCGAAAGATGATAAGTGAGCGTGTCTACGTCTGAAACTGTATAGAGAACGTTATACGAAGAGTTTGAGCCCGGAGTATTTTAATTTGAGAGCGGTGAAGATCATCGAATACGCGCCCATTGCACCCGCGCCTGGAATATTAAAGCACGCACCAATGAAAAAAAAAAAGCTGCGAGTTTCAACGGGTCAAAAAAAAAAAGAGCTCAGCGCTTCACCATTGTGATTCTTCTTATCACTAGTCACTTTAGCGAACAGCAGATTGCACCACAACCATCTACAGAAAATTTCAGAGACTCTTTGAGACGAGCTAAAGTTGTCTGATCCGTTTTTCCGAAAGTATTAGACTGTTGTAAGAGCAAAGCAGAAAAGTTTTGCACTATTGGCATACTTGACTTTGCGAACTTTAAAAGGAAAATCTATCACCATCTCTTTGCCATTAGAAAGGGATTTGCACCTTTTGATTGATTGAGTCATCAGTGTCTAGAAGGTACTGTTCTACTCGATCGATTTATTCAACATTTGTTGCTGTCTTGTCCCCAGAGAAGTGGATCAATCTTGCCATCAGCCATCACACATTTGTGGAAAAAAGCTTACACAAGGCTTATTTCACTTGCCGAGAGTTCACTGTGTCATCTCATTCAAGTTTCAAAAGAGTCCCTGCTGACCGCTGTCTAGAGTCACTTCATTTTTGAAAAGGCTCTCACTCCCCGTTAAAATCGAAGAAGAAATCGAGTTCCCCCCCTTTCAAACATCCCCCAGGGCAGTTTTATCACTCTACCAATCATGTCTGTTGCTGATTCAGCAGTCTCATCTGCATCGTCAACCCCTTTGAGCGCCACCGCCACCGCCACTACTAGCGCTACTAGTGCCACCAGTGCCACTTCATCTAAGCTCGTTCCAGCTAGCGCTCCAGTCGTCAGCGCTTGGGGTAATAAATCATCATCATTAAAACCTGCGAATGGAATTCAAAAGGAGCAATGGCCAACAGTTGATGTGGTTTTGACTAAGGGATCGCCAACTCCAAAAGATGTCACACAAGCTAAAGCCAAAGGTGGGGCAACACCAAAGGTGAAATCCACAGGAAAGGAGAAATGGGTCCCATTTGAGGCTACAATAGTATTACCTTCTTCTCCTAACAACAACAATAACAGTAAAAAGAAGGCCAACAATAAGAAGAAACAAAACAACTCCAGTAAGCCTCAAAAGAAGGAGCAAGGTGCTGATCAAAATGGCAATAATAAGAAACAAATCAATCAGGTTAATGGCCAAGCCGAGCAAAAAGGCTCCGAAAAGAAAATAGAGGGCTCCGGTGCTGTCATTGATACTTCTGCCATTGTTGAAGGTATAGGTGCTGTTGATCTTGGTTCCGGTGGTGAAGTCGACGCAGGGACTGAAACCATAGATCGGAGCAGAGTTCATTCCGCCCATTCTCCGGACTCATCCAGCCAACTAGATGATAAGCAAGTTCGCTCAGAAATTCAAGACCAGCATTCGAGTCGTCAGTCTGACGTCCCTCATATGACAAAACAACCAAACCTTCCAAAAAAGTACGTGCAGCATAGAAATTCTGAGCCTACAACCCAAAACAATTTCGGGCAAAATCAGCATGTGAATAACCATAAAAATCGTCGATTCAACCAGAATAAGCACTTCAACAACCTGAGACACTCAATCTCAGGTGCTGGAAATTACACAAGTTCACCATTTATGATGAATCCTCCTGGGTTCAATTACGGCTATGTTCCAATTCTTCCTCCAAACGGTTATGGGTATGCGGGTTACAATGGATTTGTAAATCCACCAGGGTCCCGGTCTACTTCTCAATCACCAGGCAGGGGCGATTTCGCTACTCTAAATAACTTGCCTATACCACCGGCAACCGGTGCTCCTATTGCCCCTCCATTTATTGCCCAACCAATGATGTATCCATACACTGATGATCCGTTGGCATTAGTGGTTGGTCAGCTGCAATATTATTTCTCTATTGAAAATTTGGTCAAGGATATATACTTGAGAAAGCAGATGAATTCTAAAGGGTTTGTTCCTCTGAAGACTTTGATTCAGTTTCACAGATTGAACGGATTGACAAATGGTGACATGGCTATGCTTCTGAGTGCATTAAAGTTAACGCCAGAGTTGGAAGTTGTCAACGAAAAGGTTCGCGTTGCAGCCAACTGGAGCACATGGGTTTTGCCGTATGAACAGCGTGATCCAGCAGGAAAAGAAGAGGACGACGAAACCGCCACGAACAGTGATCCCAAATAGGTCCGTTAGGCTCAGGAGCAGGGGTTTGCTGGTCCAGAGGCTGATGCACAAAGCGTGTCGTCATCCATCTTCTCAAGGATCAGGACCGATTTAAACTAAGCCATAAACTTCAATATTATATGCAATTAAGTATAGTCTCATCAGAAAAAGTTCAAGCTTTGCAATACGACCAAGTCGGGACAACTTCTACTACGCCATTTTTTTTTTTTTTTTTTTTTTTTTTTTTTTTTTTTTTTTTTTTTTTTTTTTTTTTTTTTTTTTTTTTTCCTTTTGCTTATTACTTCTTTCTCTCCGTTACTAATATCATGCTCCCACGTTGTTACCTTCTGGATGTTTTTGGTTTTTCTTCTGTGCTTATCTCACATTTGACTGAAGTCTGGCTAGCATGTGTGGTATGATTTTCATCTGTCTCTCATCATTAGGGGGCGACACCAAGATCTACCGATACCAAGAGCTAGGCGTTCTCATTTGCATTGAGTTTATATTCCACGACAAGACGGTGATGTACGAGGATATGTTTGCTAATTACAGGTGCTTGCATGGGAACCAGGCATGATCTTTAGTCTCTTGTGCCTTAATTATGGGTAATTCCTTGTTGATTCTAGTTGCTTCGTGCTTAATTTCATTGGATTTGGGCACTTTCATTGAAGTCGGCCCTTTTGAGCTTGTCCGTCAGACTCAACCAGGCTTTTGAGCTCGACCTTGCGATGAAACCGATATATTCATATCAAAAGCTTAACGTGCCTCACTAGGCTCGCGCGCTAGCAGCTTGTAAGGTCGTTAACATGTGTGGTTCACTTTTCAAGCAGAGTATAGTTGACTTATTCTCTTCTAATTGTCTTCGTAAATTATGAACTATTGGATCTTGTTCGTCGGTACAAACATGTAGAAACGACGTATGATGCTAGGCATCGTGCCTATGGGCACTCAAAAATTTTCGCGACTAAATTGATCAGCCTGTCAAACAGATGATAGGAAAGATAAGCTACTCTATCCAGTAAATTGTCCCTGCTCTAACGACGTATAAAGGAGGTGATATGATCATCTGAATCATAGAGGAATATTTTTTTAGTAACTGGACAAGAACTTTGGACAAGGTGCTCTCACAATCCAAACTTGCTGTAAAGATCAAAAACTACCTCATAATTTGAAAGCGCTCCAGTGGTGATCCCACAAGTCATATCCTTCTCGGGTTACAGTCTCTAATAGTACGTTCTAATTGAGTCATGGCAGTGCTATCATTCGACGATCGATCTACTACGCAGTCGAATATTCATGAAGCAACACCACTACTCAATCGGAAGCGTCATGACTCTTCATACTTCAACAGACGAGCTTCCTTCCATCATGACACAGCTCCTGTCACAATTGCATCTGAGATGAATCAATCCAACAAGCTGGGAACATTTGATGGTGTGTTCATTCCCACAGCTCTCAATGTTCTCTCTATATTGATGTTTTTACGTTTTGGATTCATTGTTGGTCAAATGGGAATCCTAGGGACGTTCTTACTTCTCTTCATGTCTTATGCAATTGATCTACTGACGACGCTTAGTATTAGTGCTATAGCTACAAATGGAGTAGTTCGTGGTGGGGGTGCGTATTATATGATATCAAGATCGCTAGGCCCTGAATTCGGAGGGTCAATTGGACTGGTGTTCTATATCGGGCAAGTGCTCAACTCCGGAATGAATGTTGTCGGTTTCATTGAACCATTTTTGAATAACTTGGGGCAAGAGGATGGTTTAATGCTCAAAATTTTTCCGCAAGGCTATTGGTGGGAGTTTTGCTATTCATCTGCTCTTCTTTTCATGTGTATTTGTATCGCCCTAGTGGGGAGCCAGCTGGTATCAAAAGCGGGATCATTATTGTTTGTTCTCTTGCTTGTGTCAACACTATCAATTCCTATCTCTACACTTTTCGTCAGACCGTTCAAGCTCCCCGAATATGACTCATTTTATTCTGGTCTTTCATGGAGTACGTTGAGAGAAAACTTATTTCCTCATTTCACCGCAGGTGCTGCTGGATCTCTGTTGGAAGGGAAAGAAACTTTTCATGACATGTTTGGGATATTTTTTCCAGCTACTGCTGGTATATTCGCAGGTGCGAGTTTATCAGGGGACCTGAGAAAACCTTCAAAATCGATTCCTAAAGGAACATTGTGGGGCTTACTATTGACATTTTTATGCTACTCTTTGGTAATACTGTCATTAGGTGCTGCCGTTCCAAGAGATCTGTTGCACAAAGACGTTCAAGTAATACAGACGATCAACCTGTCTGGAACCTTAGTCCTCATTGGCGAGTTTTCCACGTCTCTATTTTCTGTCATCATGGGCATTGTTGGTGCTGCTAACGTCTTACAAGCGATTGCTAAGGACGCCATTTTTCCAAGACTAGAGGCTTTTAGTAAGGTCGACCGACACAGCGGGAACCCAACCCCTGCTATTATTCTGACTTGGTTGTTAACTCAAATTTGCTTGTTCGCAAATATTAACCAAATAGCTACTTTCATAACCATGGCCTTCCTAATGACCTTTATTGTTACCAACCTAGCTTGCTTCTTACTGAAGATTGCATCTGCTCCAAATTTTAGACCATCTTTCAGATATTTCGATTGGTATACTGCCTTGATGGGATTGATAGCGTGTGCTATAGCAATGTTCATCGTTGACGGTATCTCTGCAACATTAGTTGTGATATTTCTTGCCGCCCTATTCATCTTTATCCACTATGTATGTCCCCCTAAGAGTTGGGGAGATGTGTCCCAGAGCTTAATCTATCACCAGGTTAGGAAATATCTTTTGAGACTAAGACAGGATAACGTGAAGTATTGGAGGCCACAGATTCTACTGTTAGTTGACAACCCACGAAGTTCATGGAATTTAATTTATTTCTGCAACCATCTAAAAAAGGGCGGCCTTTATATCCTTGGGCATGTAATAGTCACTGAGAGTTTTCAAAACAATTTCAGAGAATTCAAACAGCAGGAAAATGCTTGGATCAAGCTTCGAGACATGAGCAAGATCAAAGCTTTTGTGCAAATTGGCCTAGGACCAACTCTACCATGGGGCGTCAGAAATGTCATCCTCGGCTCTGGATTAGGCGGTATGAAACCTAATATTGTGGTATTAGGCTATTTTGATTTGGACAAGCATTACCCACAAAAAAGGCCCAGCCTTCATGCGGCACAGAAAGCTAGCTCACAAACTATCAACATTGAGCAGCTACCAACAGACGAATGTAGGAATGAGTCAAGGGTCGATATACAAAACTGGGTTTCTATTATCGAGGATATGGTCCTCATGAGGACTAATATAGCCATAGCCAAGGGATTTCATGACCTTAAACTACCAAAGAACCGTGGACCAAAGCTACGGTATTCCAGCCGGGAATTTATCGACTTGTATCCAATTCAGATGTCTGCTGAGGTGTTCGACAAGAATGGAGAAAAATCCGCCCTAACCACAAACTTTGATACTTACACTTTAATACTGCAGTTAGGTGCCATTCTGACAACAGTTCCAGCGTGGAAAAAGACCCATAGACTCAGAATTGTTGTATTTGTTGAAAAAGAGGAAGATACCGAAAATGAGAAAGAGAGAGTGAGGTCATTGATTGAGGTCTTAAGGATAAAAGCGGTAATATTGGTGGTTTGTTTGAAAGACTTCAAGAATTACAACACAATTGTGAAGGGGACTCAGGATAATTTTGATGAAGTGGACGAGATACTCAGCCATGAGGAGTGGTGGAGCGAGCTTAAAAACTCACGTGCGATAGACTCTCAACGAAGCTCATCCATTAGCATACCTGCCATTAATATTGCCAGTCCTTTTGTTGTTGATGGTCTACAGGGTAAGAAATACGGAATTTCGAAACTACAAAAAATGGGACTTTCTTTTAGTATGACGACGAATAACTTGCGAAGGGATGACCTGACTAAAGCTATGGAAAGCGAATCAGACGACTCTGATACTGATAGTGCATTCAGCGAGTCTGATCTAGTCCGCTCGCAAGAGCAGTCGAAAGTTTACACACTGAAGAGGGCTAACACTGAGTGGTCGAGAAACTTAGAATCTCGTCCTCAAAGCCTGAACAGCTCGAACGAGCTAGCTTCTATTAGAAAGCCAACATCTAACAAAGCACTGAACTCATCATTTGCGAATGCAGGAAAAAACCAAAGGCCTAATTTTTCTTCAGAAAGAATTCCTAGATCTCAGGTCATTGATGATGCTACCGGCGACCAGCCATCAATCATGTTGGTCCCAGATGAGGATACGGGTATCAAAAAACGCAAAGGTGGCGGTTCAAAATTCTCAAACCTCCCAAAAGACTCATCACAGCCTGATCTTGCCCCCGCCATTGACGAGGAGAATGGGGAACTAAACATCAATCAACTGTCGTTCAATGATCTTCCTGCAAAGGCGCAGCATCTGATCCTAAATGACGTGATGAAAACTATTTCAAAAGATGTTGATGTTATCTTTTCAACCCTTCCTGCACCTGTCATCGGTACCCACTACAGTGAAGAAGATTGTAAGGAGTACCTCGCTAATCTACAAATATGGACGGAAGGTTTACCCCCCATCATGCTGATAAACTCTCAGTCAATGACAGTTACCACCGCATTATAGAGAACTGGTGTATGCAAAACATTGATTTTTAAATTTTCTTTTCATCCTGCTTTCACAAACGCAAAAGCGATGTAGAATTGTGCCGCAGCTTCAGCTTCTTCTTTTTCAACACCTATAGAGCCATCAGATCTTTTCATGCCTTCCACCACTACAGGACTTAATTTCTTATACCATTGAGGTATATGCTCTTTGAAGAAATCTGTGAAAGTCTTTCTATACTTCAGTCTCAACCCAAATTCATCTGCTAAAGCTCTTAAGGCTTCGAACTGAATGATATACTCAGGGACATTGTCTATTGCGTCTTTCAGGTAGTAGTTGTAGACATTGCCATAAGGCTGATCGAACTCGCCGGATTTTGGGGGAGGCTGATCGAATGTGACAGAGTAAATCGAGTTCCCAAAGGATTTCGCTCCTGGCGGGAGATGCCTAATTTTAGAGGCAATGAACTCAGAGTTAGGAATGGTACCTATGAAAGTACCGCCGGGCTTCAAAGATCTTGCAACATTCTCAATTGTAGTTCTGGCCTTAGATTCTGTTTCAAATGCATAATGAAGACAGAATTGCATAGAGACTATATCAACTGGAAACCGGAGCTGGGGGAAGTCAATGAGAACTTGAGGCAATGGTGTACCAAACGCATCACCGGTAACGAATGTCACTTCGAAGGCCGCGCGATTACGCTGGTAGCGTCTAATAGCCTCCATTATTGAAGCGTTAGAGATGTCAATTCCGATATATTCTGAGATTCCAGCGGTTTCCCATTTTCTCAAATCACCACCTTTACCACACCCGAGGTCCAACACACGGTCTCCTGGAGTCGCATGCGTGTTTATCAACATGTGTTTGATCGCATTGTTGAAATTTCTAAGCTTGATGATCGGGGATAAGTTTCGCTTCTGATGCCGTGCAGCGAACGTTCTTTGATTGTAATGTTGTCTCACTGCTTCATCCAGATTCTGTCTTTTGATAGCAATCTCATTTTCAATCCTTTTCTGGTCCTCCTCCTCTCTACTTCTTGCTTCTCTCGCTAGGCGCACTTGCTCATCGACATTTCCTCTTCTTGTCGGTCTTTTCAGTTTCCGCAAAGGCTCACCTGATGCCGAGTATTTTTGACTATCGGAATCCTCTTGGTCAGAGCTCTGCTGCGACTTGGGTATTGGTGTTTGAAGCTTCTGAAAGTCCTCATCGGACATCCATGCTGGCTTCTGCGGCTTAGCTACTGATGGTGCCTGAACTCCAAGGGTCGGTCCTACCCTTCTAGACAGTGGCAATGGTTCACTTCTTCTTATACTCGTCTTCGCTGGTATCTGGGTAGAGTCCAGTGCTCTCTTTTTAATTTTCAGAGTAGGCTTATTGGGTTCCTCATCTTTTGACTCTGTTGTTTCAGTTTCGCTCACCACAGACTTTGGTTGGTTCAAAGCAGCCTCCGGATTCTCTGATTTCACGTCACTGTCGAGTTCACGTTCCTTCCCCTCATCAATGGTGTCACTCATTCTCAATCTTCCTCGAAGACACAAGTGAACTTGTACACAGCGATAACTCAAAATAAGAGAGCGAGGAACAGGAAAAGCAAACACCCGAACACCGCTAATAGCATCAAATATTTTGATTTCACTTCCTTACCGCCCACCGCCACGAACAGCGGATAGCATATCGGCTTTGCTAGGGGAAATGTATGGCCGCAGCAGGGATAATAGTGGCTACCAGGCTCGCCAGGACGGTGGACCTTCCCGCTATCAGTCAGGGAACGAGAGAGTCAACGACTACCAAAGGCATGTTCCACAGGAAACGCATCAGATGGAGGCGTCTACTAACAATCAGTCCTCTCAGAGCTTGCAAAATGGCTCATCATCTGCACTGAATAACTCGGTGAAAGTCTCCGAGACAGGACAGGACAAGCAAAGCGAAGGTGACGATCAGAAGAAGCTCGAAAAGCTCAAAAAGCTTGAGGCTTGGAAGAAGAAGCAGCAAGAGAGAAAAAAGCAGCGGGAGCAGCAGCTAAAATCGGCAGATGCTAAAAAAGTGTCTACAGTGGCGCCAAAACTTCGGCTGAAGACGAGGTTGGATGCTAAGCAACCAACCAAAGCCAAATCGTCTACTCTAAAAGAGAACGGTATCTTCAATGATTCTGATGATGACGACTCACTGCCCGATAGAAGACGAAAATTTGTACCGAAGGCTGATGATGAACATATCCCACTAAAAATAGACGAAGATAATGATGCTGCTGACCCTTTGGATGTTTTTATGAAGACACTGGATGCTGTCCCCGATGACAAAACACTACAATATGAGAACACGGACTTCATAGAGGAGGACGGGGCAACTGCAGACAACGACGATAATGTTGATGAAAATACAGAAGCTACCGCACTTCTGAAAAAGTTGAGAAATAAGAAGACTAGGGATATTCCAATACCCAAGTATAATTTAAATGAAATGGAAAAATTCCCAAAAAAATTTCTTGTCGAGATGGAATCAATTGATCCTGATGAGGCTATAAACTTCAGAGTTATGAATAACATATTCATCAACGACAAAAAAATCAACCCGGTAATGAATTTTTACCATTTTGGACTTGACGCAGAGACCCTGAATACTCTCACTAATGATTTTAGTTTTTCCTCACCTACACCTATTCAGTCTCAGACGATCCCGGCCATAATGTCAGGTAGAGACGTTATTGGTATTGGTAAAACAGGCTCTGGTAAGACAATGTGCTACTTATTAGGTATGCTGAAACACATCAAGCAGCAAAGGCCTTTGTCCAACGAAGAAACTGGTCCTTTGGGTCTCATCCTATCGCCGACCAGAGAATTGGCTATACAGATACATGAAACATGCCAAAGGTTCTTGAAGACAAATGGGATGAATGCAATTTGTTGTACGGGTGGCTCTGAGCTGAACAGACAGATAAACGAATTGAAGAAAGGTATCGAAATTATTGTGGCAACCCCGGGTCGTTTTATCGATTTATTGACTTTGAATAATGGCAAGTTGCTAAAGACGAATAGAATAACATTTGTTACGCTTGACGAAGCTGATAGACTTTTTGACTTGGGCTTTGAACCACAGATAAATCAAATCATGAAAACAATCAGACCAGATAAACAGTGTGTGCTGTTTTCCGCTACGTTCCCTAGTAAGCTTCAAGCATTCGCTGTCAAGATGTTGCAGAAACCTGTGATCATTTCCGTGGGGAATAAGCAGGTGGTGAATGAAAATATCACTCAAATTGGAAAAGTTTTCAGTACTGAAGATGAAAAGTTCAGCTACCTATTGAACCTTTTGGGTAAGCAAGATGGCCAGAAAACCATAATTTTCTGTGAGTCCCAACTTCAAGTCAATTTCATGAACCGAAGACTCTCTGAAAAGGGATATGTCCCTATTCCTATCCATGCAGGACTTCCCGCTAACGAAAGGACATTCAACTTACAGCAATTCAAGAAGTCATCATCGGCTAACGTTCTAATTTGTACTGAAGTGCTGTCCCGTGGACTGGATGTTCCAGAAGTGAATCTTGTGATCCTATACAACGCCGCTAGAACTTTTGCACAATACGTTCACTCCACAGGAAGAACTGCGAGGGGAGACAAAAAAGGTACAGCCATTTCATTACTCACTAAGGGGGAGGACCTACAAGCGTATATTTTATACAAGTGTATGGTTGAGGCCGAGGTGTCTGCTGATATCAAAATGATGGCGCAGTCGTTCGAAAAGGAACTCAAGGCCGGGAAGAAAAAAATCAGTGCCGGATTTGGAGGTAAAGGCTTAGATAACCTAGATAAGCTGAGGGATGAGCATGAAAAGACCGAGAGGAAAAAATATGGCGAAGATACAGAAGAGGCTGCTTCCTCGAAACTTGGCGACAGCGACGGAGAAGAGGAGGTTGAACTGAAAGGACCGAATATTGATATTGTTTACAATGTTGGGAGAGAATCCGTTGATTCTGGTGCCTTTAACGCTAAGATAAACATCAATGATCTCCCTCAAGATGTGAGATGGATTGCCTCGAACAATGCAACTCTTACCAAAATCATTGAGCAAACATCTGTGTCCGTCACTTATAAGGGTAGGTTCTATCCGGAGGGACAGGAGCCCAAGGAAGGTGAAGAACCAAAGTTGTATCTCTTGGTCGAGGCTGAGAAAGAGTATCAACTGCTGGAGGCAATTGACCTATTCAAATCTATCGTAATCAATGGATTGAAAAAGGCCACACAGGACCGCTCTGGGAAGTTTACGATGTGAATTTCAACTGGCTCATCCGATATACTCATGGAGATATAGCCTAGCTAATCAATCTCATTTTTAATAATAGCATGATGTTGTATAATCAATCATAAACTAGTGTGGAGTTTGCTTTTTCTTCGAGTTTGCTTTTTGATTGTTCTTGTAGATGCTTCTGCGCACTCTTTTTCCTCTCTTCTTCCAACTTCTTACCAAGGACTCCTTGCTGTTTATTCTTTTGCGCGAGTCTTTCTTCTGCAGCCTTCCTAGCCGCTTCTCGAGGGTCTAGCTCGGGCTTTCTATCACCCCCCTGCGTGTCGCTCAAAACATAGGCTTTCTTCGTCTCCTTTTTCTCTTTTGTTTCCTGTGGTTTCTTTGGCTTGGTAGTCACTGGTTGCCTAGTGGGTTTGTTTATAGGACGAGAGGTTCGCTGAACTGGCTTTGTTTGTGTTGTAGGTGATGAAGAGCTCAAACAGTTGCCCATGCTTCGTGTACGGGCACAACGTGAACGGATTGTAATGGTAGGAATTGTGAGTTATAATTGGCTAGCTGAAAGCAGTTAAGATTTTAAGGCTGAAAGCCAAAGTACAAATTATAGATTTGGGTGGAGATCTCTATGGGGCGCTTTTGTGTTTTTTGTTTTTTGTTGCGTGAGACCCGATCAGATAGATACACTCAAGATATAGCCTACCCCACAGTCCTGTCATTAACTACTCATAGATTATGAAAACCGATTTTATATCGCAGTTCTATATATACAAACCATTAGTGTAAACCCGATGCAGTATCAAAACGCCCGATATTTGAGATTGGAGAAGTTCGGCACACGCACATTTGAAGCATCAAGAGAATCCAAATTGCTCATATAGGTGTTGAGAGAAGGGTAGAGGTTTACAATATTGTGCAGTCCTCTAAGCTGTCTATCATCACGGCAGTAGTGACGGAATTTCTTTAGAACTTGAGCATAAAGCTGGCTTCTATCCTCATGAGAAGCGAACGTTGCATCTCTTAGAGCCGCCCAATCAGCATTGGCGATAAATGTATAACCTTCCGCATCGTTGAACAGCAATAAATCATACCAGCTCTCCAAGATCTCCGCCTCGGTAACGTTATCAACAGATCCCAGCGCCTTCAAATAGATACGACGAGAAACTTGAGTCTTCTTCAAATTGTAAATCTCGTACGCTTGATAGAGCGAATCGATCGTGGCTTTGTCTTTCCAAACACCACATTTGGAAATAATGATGTTGAAAAACGGTTCATCTATTGGCTTGATATCGTTATAAGTGGCAATTATCTCCTTTAATCTGATTAAACCTGCTTCTTTGTCGTTTGCATACTTGTTGAAGAAAATTTCAAAATAAGTGTTGTTAAGAGAAGAGGAGATTCCATGATGTATGTTTCTTCCATAAAACACTGTAGCCTTCTCCCATACTTCTGAAACCTTGTCAAAATCCTTTTGTTCAGTCCAGATGTTATGTATGAAGTCCTTAACACTGTTGACATGTAATGTGAATTTGTAAGGCATTTCTCTGTTGATTGCCTTTTCAAAGAAGGTGTTGGCGATAGCCATATCCTTACATTCACCAATGAACGCCAAATGCACCTCAATCAACGCTGTGTAATTTCCGCTAGATTGATTTTCACAGAGCTCTGTGAATAACTCTAATGCTTTTTGATTTTCCTGAGCGGCCAAACATGTTTTGATCATACCAGATACTAAGAAGCACTGAACCCATGGTTGAGTTTTCTTGGACTCTTCATACAGATTTTCTAAATCGACAAACCTGGATCCTGATTGATACATGATTGGCAATAATACACCAACAACTTTAGGTTTCAAAAAAGTGCGCTTAAGATTCTCCTTCTCCATTGATGAACTCCAAACAGAAAGGACTTCGTTATTGAGATTTAGCTCTTTCAAAGCAGTCAACAGATGCATGGCACCGGTTTCGTTGACTTGAACAACTTCGTGCAAAATATCATTCGACACTTGTTCGATCGACTCCTTGATGAACTTGTTCATTTCCGTGTGGAAGGAGCGCGCATCATAATCCGGCTTCTTGGAAAGTCTCGTCAATTGGTTTCTGTTTGCTCTGAGCCCAGTATGAAGAGCATAGATCAAAAAACTAACCATTGCTTCGTTGAAGTCTGGTGTGCCTTTAAGATCCTGATAAAGAACCATTGCTTTTTTGAGAGACTCCCAAATGTACGGCTGAGCGGAAGGATCATTGAGATCAATAATATGTGAAAGACAATCTCTGAAAGCACTCAACTGCTTGAACCATGGAGAGGAGCTATTGATAGACATAGGATCATAATTTTTGTATTTTTTGTTCTTGCTCTTAACAGGCTGTTGCAAGTTTGCCACGTTCTTGATAGTCTTCGTGAAGTTCAAAGATCCATCTGCATTTTGTGTAGAAGAAGGAGTTCTATCGATAACCACTGAGTTGAATCTTATGGAGTGATTTATGGAGTTTCGGGCTGTTGAAACAACCTGACTCGAAACTCTAGTCTTCAGCACCTGTTGCTGCGTGAGTCTGAACATGTTGGCAGATGAGAATAAGATGTACTTCGTGGGTGGAAGATTAGCGGCTCTTTAAATGAAAGGGAGACTTTGTTTCGAGTTCTGTCACCTGTTGCGCTATACGATGGCGAAGAAATTTTCAACAGTGGTGTTTTTTCTGAGAAGAGTCACAGGCCGATAGCTAAACGACAGAAGTTGCGTGTGTGGGCGACTAGCAGATCTCTTTGGTGAGAGCAGATAGTATCGACAGTGTCTGCGTGTTTGTTTCGCAGATACCTAAACCTCACTGAATCTGTGGTGGTGAGATGGATGTATCATCGCCTAGTGGTGTCATGGGCGGGGCACGAACTCTCAGGCCAAAAACACCACCGGGTAACACGTATAACCCACATCATTTCCCCAATGCGGATTTACAAGCTTCGGGCCATTCGATATATATTTCTATAGCTGCATGGAGCAAACGATAAGCAAACCCTGAGATCGTCCTCAAATAAAGGCATTTAAAACTGCTTCTATGCTGTCATTAACTCCTAGCAAGGGCAGAGAAAGGGATGCCTCATCGCACAGCCGAGCCGAAAAAAAGAATTCCGATGCGGGGAGTCGAACCCCGGTCTGCTCGGTGAAAGCGAACCGTGCTAGCCGTTACACTACATCGGAGATTACAATGAACAGTTATCCCAGCTATTTGCTAACACAAATAAAACATTGATTTGCAAAAATCAGCCAAATTGGATTTTTTTCGCCTCATAAGTGGACAACAGTTACTTTACTCAACTTATAAGGCTATGAGAATCATCCTATAATTAGATCATCAGTTTATAATTTGGAAAAACGTTCATTTCGTTGTTACATGCGAGCCGAACTTAATCTGCACCGCTCAAGGTTTTGATTACTCCGCGATATTACAATTAAATCAACGATCCGAGCACTTCCGCCATTGACGACTAGTACGTGCTTTCAAATCACACGAGCTAATTAATAGCATTGTATACTGGGGCCTTCCCGTTATCTTCATAGACACACTAGCGTCCATTATGACTTCAATGACTTACATCAATGACGACGCTACAAACTCGGAGTATGAACTCCACATTAGAAAAACTATCCAGCAGAACAAAGACCATTTAGATTCCTTGACACATCCGGGATCTAAACCTACTATTCCTCATGGATCTGGACCAGTGGAGAAAGATGATGGGATTATCTTCTTCTTCGATATCGATAACTGCCTCTACAAGCGCTCTACTAAGATCCATGACTTGATGCAGGTCTTCATTCATGACTACTTCGTTAGAAGGTTGGGGATCTCTGACGAGGAGGCTACAGAGCTGCAAGTGAAATATTATAAGACTTACGGCTTGGCGATACAGGGCTTAGTAAAGCATCACAAAATTGATGCCATGGAATATAATGAAAAAGTGGATGATGCCTTGCCATTACAAAACATTCTCAAGCCAGATCCGCAATTGCGCGCTATGCTGCAAAAACTTAGAGCCTCTAGGAAGGTTGATAGACTGTGGCTTTTCACAAATGCCTATAAAACTCATGGCCAGAGAGTGATTTCCTTGCTTGGTGTTGGTGATATGTTTGACGGCTTGAGTTATTGTGACTATAGTCAACACGACTTTGTTTGTAAGCCTCAGCCCGAAGCGTTTGCAAAAGCGCTATACGAAGCTGGAGGAAGAAGCTACTCCAACTGCTATTTTGTCGATGACAGTGCCTCGAATATAAAAACTGCTGTGGAGCTTGGCTTTAAAAAAGCTATCCACTTCGTTGAGAGAGACGAAGATTTGGGGACAACTCCAGATGGCGCAATACTGATTAGAGATATACTAGATTTACCAAATGTGGTTCCAGAACTATTTGCATAACCATTTTATATTCTGTACCTTTCCTAAAAGCTATAAACTCATTCCGTATATCCCTACTCCATATCCATAATCTGACCTCTATGAATCCCTTCAAACCGTATCACTCTGTCTTCCGATAACTTTCAAACCATCTTTTATGACTGCATTTGAAGTACACCTATTGTTACCATAACAATCAATGACTTTCAGCTGTGGGCAATTGTTGTTCAACAGCTCAAGAACTTCATCATCCACTGATCTTACAAAACCAACGTCTAGATATGTCAAATTCGGACACTTCATGATCTGAAAAGTTGTTACCGTCAAGTCCTTGATGGAGTTCAAAGAAAGCTCAACAAGAGATGAGCCCGAGTGTAAAAGCATTTCAATTACCCCTTCGTCCCCGAGGGAGAAACACTTTCTGAGATAAACTTCATTCAGACCAAGATTCTCTGACCAGTCATGGAAAAGTCCAACAAATCCTTCGCTAGTGATCTGATCAAGAAGCTGTAAGGAAAGCTTTCGTAGATTACCACCAAAAGGTCTTAATCCATTGATTAAAAACTCATCCGTTAAACCTGAACACCCATCCAAAATCAGTGATTTTAAAGTTTCAGCATTGATACTCAGTAAGTTGATCAGTAGGGAGTCATCAACAAGATCTTCATGATGTGGATAGCTAATTTCAAGAGTCTCAAGTTTTGTCAAATAAGCAGGCATGAGGTCATATGACTCCTTCTGGGTGATCCCGTCCAGTCTAGAAATCTTCAAATCGATCAAGTTGGTACCGCAGCTTTCCAATAAGACTTTGAAGGTTTCATCAGAGAATCTGTGTGTATTTGACACTCTGAAAGATTTGAGTTGCTTACCGAAAGTTTTGAAAAAGTTTTGCCATGTCTCATTATTGACCAAAAAGGGTCCATCTAGCTCGATGCTATTCAAATTTTTCAAGTTCGTGCCCATGTAATCTAGATTGTCATTATGGAGTCTCCCACACATAAGTAGTGTGAGCTCCTCAAGATTCGGACAATACGCCACCAGTTGATTGTATGCATTACTCGTTAGCGCTGAACAATCCCAAAATGCAATTTTTTTCAGGTTCGGATCAAGGAAAAGCTTTAGGGTATTGTCATCCAAAGAACGACTTCGACAAAGTATCTTGGCAATTTTTCTCATATTTACATCGCCAATATCCCCCAGATCTTCAACATCGTAGATCTTTTCGGTAACTTTTTTAATAGCAAGATCTTGTAATGATGGTAGTTTAACATCTTGGCGATCCAGCAATGCAACCGCTAGTTTCTGTCTCTTCTTCCTTGAAAGCAACTGATTCTTCTTGATTGCTCGATCTTTCTCTTGTTCCTTCTTTGTACACTCTTGACACAAATAACCACCCGTATCGCTAACTTTGGAATATACATTGATAGTGAACTTTTTGAAACAAGAGGCACAAGTTTCCTCTTCACCAACAACTCTTCGCTTGGGCCTGCTCCTCACACTCTCCGTTTCCTCAACTTCGGAATCAGTATACTCATCATCATCATCATCATCTTTACCAGCGGCCGCCCTTCTTTTACGTCTTGCCGCTATTCTGATCTCCAGTTCTTCCCGATCGTCCTCTTCCTCTTCTTCCTCGGGCTCGGCAGTTATTTCAGGCTCAGCTTCCGCAACAGATCCTTCACCTTCTTCGTCGTCCTCCCCAGCTAATCGTCTCAAATGCCGAAGCCTGATCTGTTCAGCACTGATTCCCTGCTGGCGCAAGAACTCCGTCAGAGCACTATTGGGGCCTCTGATCCCTCCCACTTCACCTGCTGAAGCCTCATTGGCCATCCGATACTTTGGCGGTCTTCTGCTCATTTCCCTCTGCTGGTATTGATCAACACTCTGTAACTCGATGGCTCGAAAAGCGAAAAAATCAACCATATCGTTTTTTGCCACTGCAGCCAAAAGCAAAAAAAGAAAACATCGTGCCAACCAAGACTTCTTTCGAATCGGGAAATCCGTGGTCACAATGCAAGTTATCTTCAAAGACTTCAAGAAGGAGAAGATTCCTATCGAATTGGACTCATCCGATACAGTATGTTGTTTTTTTTGGGGGGTTTTCCTTGGTCTGCCCATGTCGATGGGCACCTTTTAATAACAAAAAGACTAACCCAGTTAGGTACTTATTGCTAAGCAAAAGTTGGCTGAGATCAAAGGTGTTGAGGCTAAACAATTGAAGTTTGTCTATTCTGGTACGTATTGTTGCTCCAAGGGAATTGAAGAAGCAAGAGATCTAACGAACGTGTAGGCAAAGTGCTACAAGATGATAAGACCATCCAGGATACCAAAATCAAGGCTGATGATCAGGTTATATTCATGATCTCAGTAAGTATAGTCGCCTGTCAACTCCTGTGTGAACCTTAGATTCTAACCATTTGCTATAGAAGGCACCTGTGAAAAAGGCCGCACCAGCTACTCCAGCTCAACCTACAGTCGCTGAAACACCGTCAGCTCCAACTGCCGCCACATCAACCAATCAAAGTACAGCTTCTAACACAGCCACTCCAGCGGCTTCCACTGCGGAGACAGCAGGATTTGATGCCTCAACTCTCGCTAGAGGATCCGCCAGAGAAACGGCCATCACGAGAATTATGGAAATGGGGTATGAGAGGCCGCAAGTGGAGCAAGCCCTTAGAGCTGCTTTCAATAACCCAGATCGTGCTGTGGAGTATCTTCTTACTGGAATTCCAGAAAATGCTAACCCACCAGCACCTGCTGCTGAAGCCCCTGAGGCCGCTGTTGAAGAAGATAACCATCAAGTTGCTGACGCTGAAGCTGCTAACCCAGACGACCTCTTTGCTGCTGCTGCAAATGCTGCTCAAGGCGGGTCTGGTGGGTCTCCAGCTGGGGGTGTAGATGGTGTTGGTGAAATTGCAGGTATTGAAGGGCTGAGACAAGTGGCTGCTAGTAATCCAGAATTGTTGGAACCGTTGCTCGAACAGATAAGTCAGCAATACCCACAGTTGTCAACTTTAATCCAGCAAAATCCCGAAGAGTTCATAAGAATGTTGTTGAATGGTGCTGAGGGTCATCCTGAAGACTTTGCTGGCGACGATGCTGGTGAAAGAGCAGAAGGTGCACATACCATTGCTGTTACTGAAGACGATCAGAATGCCATAAATAGACTAATGGAATTGGGATTTGAAAGGGATTTGGTTATCCAGGTTTATTTCGCTTGTGACAAGAATGAAGAAGTCGCTGCCAATATATTATTCAACGATCACGCTGACCAATGAGTTTACCTTCTTTAGCGATGTTATAATAAAGTCATTGTATTTACCATCTATAGCAAAAGCTCATCGAAAGTTTCTATTGTTTGATATTTTTGTAAGTCGTTGTCACTTATTGGAGAATTTCCCGGCCTTAAAACTACAACCGAGTTTAAACCGGCTTCTAAAGCTGCTTTAACTTCCTTAATGTTATCACTAAGGAACAGAGTTTTTGATCCCGCTTTGCCGATATCCTTGAGTATATTCTCATAGCTGGATCTCTCAAACTTATAGCCGGATGTTGTAATGTCAAAATAGCCCTTGATAAACTTGTTCATGTCGACACTTTGCCCCTCTATATCAACATGGCCGAAGAGCAACTTTTGTGCATTGACACTACCGCTAGAGTAGATATAAATTTCCTTCGTTTCTTTCCAGAGTTGGATGGCTTCAATTGCATCCTTATACAACGGAGCCTTGATCTCTCCAGACTCGTAGCCATCCTTCCATACTATTCCTTGAAGAGCCTTCAAATTCTTCTCTTTTATGTCGCTATTAACCAAGTTTGTGATATAATCTAGCAATTCATCAGCTGATTGGGTCACATGGGCAGGGAACTGGGAGAGTATCTCTGAGATGGTATCAACTGGTTGAACTGGATACGACTGATTCTGCAAAAGCAATGGCAGCTTCTTGAGGAAGTAAGGAAAGAGCTCCTCCTTCACAAAGCTAATTGGGCAGACTGTTCCCTCGATGTCTAGAATAATAGCCTCGACTTCAGAGTAGTTGTAAGCCGGCATTGTTCCGCTATTAGGCCGACGTCGAGACTGAAGTTTCCGATGATGATGAGCCATGCTAGAAAAGTCCATCGCGAAATATTTATAAGGCCCTACAACGTACTGCTCCAGTATATAATTATGAATATGAGAAAACAAAAAAAAAAACCTGTTTAGATACTTCTATTATTACCACCAAGCAGAGCCTCTTCTATGTATCAGATTTCTGCGCCCGTTGCGTTTTTCCTTTTCCTGCTCATCAGCAACTTGTTCGGAATCAGTTTCGTAGTAGTCATCATCGTCATCGTCATCGTCGTCATCATCTTCATTCACCTCGTCAAATTTTACCTGATACTGTAAGCCTTCTACACCAGCATCCAAATTAAAATCCTCTCTGAGTTCTCCACCACTCGAATCACTAAGCTGTAGTTGTTCGCTGCCGTCCCTTGCCATCTCTCTGTTAGCATGTTTGTACTTTTGGAGCCCTTCTTGAATTTTTCTTTCAATGTTCAATCTATGTTTGATGAATAACAACTTCGGGTACGTTGAGAGTTCACCATTCCGAATCATGGCTCCAAGTCTTGTCTCACTTGGATCACTTAGAATAAATCTCAAATCGAAGAAGTTGATCTTGGGCCAAATAGTGACAGTCCCGCTGAATTTTTGTAACCAGAGGTTTGACCAGTCCTGATCCATTATATGGGGTAGCAAGTCAAGACTTTTCATCAATTGCAACCATTTCGTGTTCTCCAACTTGATGAACTTCTCAAGTCCAGCCCCAATGAATCCGCCTCTGAGTCCTGTCTTAGACCGTGAAACAGGTCTTCCAACTGATCCCTTTGGTGCAAAATAGAACAAGGAGATATGTGGATTCACTTGGCTCACTATAGAAAATTTGACGTTATAATAAGTATTGAGAGCCTCAACGGGGATATCAGTTCTCAAGGATCCATCTTTGTACTTGTTTCCAAAGCTGAAGGGGACAAGTGTTCCAGTTTTTGGATCCTTCATCATAAGAACGACAGGGTTCAAAATTCCAGGAACGGCGGATGAAGCCAAAAGAGTGGACCATATAACACAGTTTGGAGAAGTTATATGATTACACAGTATGACAGGGGAATGAGGATCAGCCGGGACAGTGGATATATTCAAAATTTTCCCCGTTCTATCGTAGGCTTCTTTGAATGTCATGGATCCCATTGTAAACCAGGTAGCTTTTCTAGCCCAATCCACTGAATCAAATCGGGCTCCTGTTTTCCACCATCTTGGGATATATGTGGTAAAGGGCTCCGAGCAAGCAGTGATACGTTTGGCTAATGAAGGTTTGAGTAAATTCAAAAGCTCTTTGTTTGTCCGCGTGGTGGCTAGTGCGGCAACAACACCACCACCTGAGGTTCCACTAATGATGTTTGGCATTAAATCGTTTTCTAATAGTGCCTTGACAACACCGAAATGGTTATATGCAAACGTTGCACCACCTGAGAGACACAGTGCAGTCTTTCCGAAATTTTTATTCAACGATTTGAAGAATGTTTTTTTAGTCCTGGAGGGAATTGAAGTATCGTTGATGATGAGATCAAGCGCCTTTACAACTTCAGCATTATAATCTTCCACGATTTGCTTCGTTCCATAGTAGGCTTGAGAGTATAAAAGTGGGTTTTCCGTTCCAGCGAAATTGGCCTTGATGCAACTCTGTAGTAATAACATGAGTTCTTCCTTGCTGTCATCCTTTTGTAATGCTTTCAATTTCTTCACTGTAATCTTCAATGTATCGTAATCATAATAATAGAAATGTGATTTCTGTTTCCAAGGGTTAAGACCCAAGTAATCGTCAAGTTTGATGGCATTTTGAACCCATTCTTTATAATCTTTAGACTGTGTCAACGCCTTGCGTAATCTCCCCTTGGTACCACTCCATCTGAAAAACCTTTCGTATAGAGCAATGTAAAATCTCAAAAAAACGTATAATGCCATAAGTAAAGATAGCCAAAGAAGGATCAGTACTAATATGGGGAATCGCAACAGCTTGTATGACCAGCTCTGGAAATATTCATCCTTATGTACGCTTGGCACGTTACGCTTCACCTTTTCATGGATGGGCACCCAATCATTCTGCGATGATATCTTTTCCACTGGGGCTATCTGCTGTAATTCTTGAGACCCAACCACTCGTTGAGTGAGGTCAATCTCTGACCGGGCAGAGATTGGCGTCGGTACGTAGTCATTATTAAGTGCTCTTTCAAAAGCCTTGATGTCTAGTACACCAGAGTTAGCGATGCAAAAGGTACGTCGACGAGATTGTAAACTTACCATCCTCGTTCACAAAATCTTGGTCCATGTCTTATCGGAGTTGTTGGTTATGATAAATGCTACGATTTCCAGTTTTGCCTGATTTTCAAAGCGTGCTTCCACAAGACGATGAGATTAGCCTGAAACGATTACCAGCAAGCATCGCGACCACACAGAGAAGCAAACTTGGCCATGAACAACGTGCTTGTGATTGGTCTCGGTGGGGTCGGTGTTATCGCTGCTTATACGCTCCAGAGATCTGCAAAGTGCCTAGTGACAGCAGTCGTCAGGTCAGATTATGACCGGGTCGTCTCGAAGGGGTACGAAATCAAATCAGAGGACTATGGCCATATTCCGTCCTGGAGGCCGCATAACGTTGTCAAGAGTGTCCGTGAGGCAGTGGTGAAGCATGGGCCCTTTGACTACATTGTGGTGACGACGAAGAATGTACCGGACGTCAACGCCGTTGAAGATGTCTACGCCGAAGCTGTGACTTCCAAGACGGTGATTGTGCTTATTCAAAACGGGTTAGGCATTGAGAATCCAGTCCTTGCAAGATTCCCCGGGAACATAGTCCTCTCTGGTGTCAGTATGATAAGCTCTGCTAATTTCAATGGCGTCGTTGACCAAAGCGGGTCTGATTCATTAGCCATTGGATTCTTTGATAATGGTGTACTAACACCAAGTGAGCAACGTTCTAAAGCACAAGAGTTTGTTGAATTGTACAAGAATGATGTGAATGTTTGCTTCTTGGACCCGGATGTCAAATACACGAGATGGAGAAAACTGATCTACAATGCCAGCTTCAACACTATTGGTGCACTAGTTGACCTCGACGTGGGAAGACAACAGGAGTTTGGAGCTACAGAGACGCTGTTGCTTCCAGCCATGGATGAAATCATTGCCATTGCAGCCAGCGATGGCGTTGTGCTGGACCCGTCGTTGAAGCAGAAGATGCTCCATAGCGATGACGGGAACTGGTACGCTCCCTCGATGCTTGTGGACGTTCGCAAGGGGAACCCGATCGAGGTTGAGGTGATACTAGGCAACGCGCTACAAGTTGCTAAGAAGAACGGTGTCAAAACACCAATTCTTGACGTGATTTACAGCCTCTTGAAGCTTGTGCAAATGAGATTGAAAGAGAAGAACGGCATCGTCACGCTGCCCGAGCAGAGACCAGTCAGCGACGCTGAAGGCGCAAAGAAGAGTCGTGAGGCTCATTGAGAAGTTTGCCTATATATATATAGAGACGTGTGTAGTCGCGAATTATATACAAATCTACGTGTAGCGCGATACAGAAAGCCTTACACAGGTAGAACCCACAATGGACGTTCTGGGGATGTTGAGGGGGCGATCGTCGCCTTTGAAGTCGGCCAAGAGCAATGGAGGACAGGAGGAGCGGTTACAGAAGAGGGCAGATAGCAGCGACTCTGATGCGTCGGATGAAGAAGAGGATGCATTGGCCATGCTAACGGGCAAGTCGAAAGCCATCTTGGATAACCTGACGAGGAAGAGACCATCGGTGTTTGAGGAGAAAAACGGAGTGAAATGGCTGAAACCGCCATCTCCAACAAAGGTTCCGTTCTCCATTAGTAGAACAAACGTGGAGACGCTTAGGAAAAGCAACGAGCTTCAGGAATTGCACAAGAAGGATGACGAAAAGGCTTTAGAGACTGTTCGCAAGGAAGAGGAGTTCAAAACCACCTTACAGCAGGCGTTAGATCCTCAAGCTTGGAAGAACAAGGTGTACGTTGAATTCATTACTAGTCATAGGGATGAGTTGAAGCTCTATGATTTCTACTACTTGGGTGTTCCGGAATATGTCAAGCCGAAAAGCAACTTACCTAAGGAACTTTACTGTGTGCCCTTATGGTTTGATATACCACGTCTCACTGATGTGCTCAATGAGTTCGATTTGGTAGTGGTTGAAAGGGAAACACAGAGATTAGAGAAAAGTGACTCCAAGGTTCATGTCGGTTACATAAACACTTTCATGAAGGGATTAGGTGTCAGTGATTCAAATCTACGCTTGGAAAAAGTTACAAAAGAGCAAGAACATATCGATTCCAAGAAGACACTACCGAACATCCCGCTCGTGATTGCAAAAGTTAAATATCTAGTGAGGCGGTTGACACTTTCACCGTATTCCCAAGACTCGTTTTTGACAATGATAAAAATATTGGGGTTTCTCATGCTGGATAAAAGAGTATACGCTGCAGATGTTGGGGTTGAACTGAGCAATATAATAGGCTCATTGATTGAGTGGAGTGTCAATTCTAATCAGAATTACCAACTTGCTCAAATTGTATCCATATGGAGATGTTTGAGTGACAGCCCTAATATGAATTTTAGAATATTGGAGACGCTCATGCCACATACTTCCAATATATTGCACTCCTTACGGACGATATATGCCCTATCCTGTGTCACCGAGCTTCCTAGTGGCTTTGACTACGGTCCAGAGGAGACCAATTTCAATGGTGCCGTATATCGCGTGATTTTGTCAGCCTTGGAAGCGTTGCTTGAGAAGAAAGAGGAGCTAACCGACCAAGACTATCATGACTGGACGCTCAAGCTCAAAGCTATACTATACTGTGTGAAAACCAGTCGAGGTAATGAACTTCTCAAAAAGATCAAGCAGTGTGTTGAGAGCTTGAAAGTGAAGGTGCCCGTGAGTTATCAGAATCACCAACAATCACTTTGCAGGTCAGTCATTCTTCTTTTGTCGCTTATCTTGGAGGATGAAGCCGAAGTAGTTGATCATTTTTAGCATTGAAGATATGGCTAGTACATGACAAGCGGTGATAGTAGTTCTCCCAAGGCTTTGTAAGACCCGCGGCTAGCTCTTTAACCTGAAGATTGAAGAGGCTCATCGTTATGAATTTTTCTGTTTCCGGGGCTCAATGTGTCCTGGGTCTCGGGGTCAAATTTTTAAATGTGACACAAACTTAACCCGGAAAGCTGGTATCTGTTCAAACGTCCAATGCTGAGGCCCAAATCTTACCTTGTTTTCCTTCTATCCCTCATCCTTGTAAGCTATTCGCGCTGAATACTCGACAAACAGTGTCACTAACAACCACAGAACCATATCCCTCCCAGTCTATGGCTGCTTATCGATTTTATCTTCGATATCAGCACGTTTTGGATAAGGGTAAGTTACAACATATCTCAAACAATACCGTACTCTTGCTAACCTGTGTCAAGAAAGCCATACATATCTGGAATCGTCAAAACCCAATAAACGTTGCAAAGACTAAACTCTTCGAAGCGGAAACTTATGAGGAATGGCAAGTTGGTGCTTATTACCTTGATAGGCTCACGGGCTCGGATCTCTGGAGACATAATTTTACCAGTACAAAATACGATTACAGGCTCATCTCTGAGCGTCTCAAGGCACTGAAGAAGGCTAGAAGCGAAGGAGATATAGACTTGTTGGTGAAACTTTTCAGAACTGGTGGGTTTTTGAGAAATTTTGGCGGGATATCAAATAGGGAGCTCTTCAATAGATCATACGCTGGGACCAAGATATTGATTGAGAACTACGTCACTGAAGTGCTAAACTGTCTACATTATTTGGATGAGGTTGATCTTAGTGCGCAGGGACTTTCCTCTAATCAATTGAAGCTGGATTTCTTCCACGATGCTAAACAGGCATTTGGGTCAACTGCTCTCGTTTTACAAGGTGGCTCATTATTTGGATTGTGTCATTTAGGTGTTGTCAAGGCACTTTATTTCAAGGGATTACTTCCAGGGATCATTTCGGGGAGTGCAGTTGGTGCAGTCGTTGCTTCATTGATATGTTCCTTAACAAATGACGAGCTAGCTTCAACTCTGTTAAATATTACTGAGTCACTTTCAAAGATAGATCGGCTCAACACAGACGTTGATGAGAGATATGGATCTGTGATTGAAAACGTCATCACAAAAGGTTACTCTCAGGACATTTTAATATTTATGAAGTACGTGAAGGATCACCTTGGAAACATAACGTTTGAGGAGGCTTACTTGAAAACTGAAAAAATACTGAATGTTATTGTTCATCCAACTGACAAGTCAATCCCCTCCCTTTTGAACTATGTGACTGCTCCAAACGTTGTCATATGGTCTGCAATCTATGCTTCGATAGGAACTGGTGTCCTTTCCGATAATGTTTCACTTTACGTTAAGGATTTAAACAATGACATTGTTCCAATGGAAATGAATACAGATAAACCTTGTCGCTTTTTAACCCCTCAAAAAGCTAATGAGAGAGGTAGTGCTGAAAATCCTTACACAAGAGTTACAGAATTATTCAACGTTAACAACTTTATCGTCTCTTTAGCTAGACCTTACTTGGCCCCGCTGATTGGAAATGATATCAAACATAAAACTGGGTGGAAACCGAAAAGGGTGTTGCAAAGACTATTTGGTCTTGAGTTGCAACACAGAGTCGAACTTATGGATAGAACTGGAATGCTTTTCAGTTTTATCAAGAGGATGGCTGTTGACGAAAAGACACCGAAAAATGCAAGTGATGTGACAATTGTACCTGAAGTAAGGACATTAGTGAAAGATTTCGTAAGAGTCTTTGACGTTCATAGAACTATGGAAAACATTCCTTATTGGATATTGGTCGGTGAGAGAAGCGTGTGGCCGGTATTGCCCATCTTGTGGACAAGGTGTGCTGTTGAGTTCACGCTAGATGACTTGTACAATCGGAGAAGGAGAAGGCACGTTTGAAGAGCAATGACATTATGGCCTATCTGAAGAAAAGCTTTATCTGTTGATCCCTAGAGATATTAAATAGATACTCTTTCTCCAAAACATGTAGCTGCTCGAAGGGGACCGCCCCTCTGGAAATTGTTAAGGTACCTGTGACATCTTTCGCCCTCCCAGATTCAAGAGGCCTCAATGCAATGTTTAGTTTCGAACGATGGAGAAGTCTCGTCAAGAAGTCAAGAGTTTTAAACTCTGGAAGTAAGTGGTTGGCCACCTTTACATCCAAAAGTTCCTTGTCAGTCGCAGATATGATAAATAGCGCTGAGCTGAGTTTCTGAAGTTTATTCATCTGCTGCAACAACTGTTCCGGTGTGATACTGGTAGCTGAGAGCAAGAACTCAACACCTTCTAAAAAGACGACCACATCACCATTACCGGATCTTTCAATATCATGACAAATGTTGTCAAACAACGGCACTATCTTTTCTGGACCTGTTATTTTCGAAAACAGGTCTGTGAACATATCAACAAAATGAAACTCTCCAATATCACTCACTTGCACACCTTGCTTCTTCAATCCCTTCGAGTAGAAGTTCCAGTCATGAAGAAACGATATCACAAAGACGGTGCTCTGAGGTAAACCGTGCTCTTTCTTTTCATGACTAAGAATACAGCTCCCATATAATGCGCTTTCAATGAGGGCATTCACAAGCCAGCTGGGTGCTGTGCCCTGAGTATGTGTAATGATCGAGAGTAAACGCTCTTTCCGCAACTTCTCCAGAGGGAGAATGGAGTTGTCACTGAACAGCGTCAGATCCTGTCTCTGCGATGCCATTATTGCCCGCTGAAGCTCTTAATGAACAGTCCTTGTCTTCAAGCACTGTTGAAAACTCGTTGATAGTCGCGAAAAGGTTTTGTATATTGTCTTTTTTTTTTTTTTTTTTTTTTTTTTCCTTCGCTTGAAAAATTTCTGACAGCATCGAAATATCCTGTCTTTATACAAATTTGAGAAACAACAACAAATGTCATTGCCATCTTTACCAGCTGATTTTGGCGCTGAGAACTTCAAGTTCCACGCTAAGTACACTGCGCCAGTGCGTCGCCCTATCGAACCCGTCGGTCGTTACTTCCTTGCCCATGCATCCAGAGCTCTGAGAGGTCACACATGGTCTGAGTATGAGAAATTGGAGGCTGAGAAGAACGTCAAGAAGGTTGATGAGTCCAATGAGGATGCTGATTTAGGTGATGAAGAACAATCAGAAGAATTGCTGGCCCACGATCCTAGAGACTGGAAGTCTGCAGATTTGTATGCCGTTTTGGGTATTTCTCATTTGAGATGGAGAGCCACTGAAGATCAGATAAGAAGGGCACATCGTAAACAAGTGTTGAAGCATCACCCTGACAAGAAAGGTGAGAAACAATTAGGTCAAGATGGGTTCTTTAAGATCATTCAAAAGGCCTATGAGACACTGATGGATCCAACAAAGCGTCAACAATACGATTCGGTTGATGAAGGTGCTGATGTTGAACCACCGGCCCCAAAGACAAACTACGACTTCTTCGAAGCCTGGGGTCCATTCTTTGCAGCAGAATCACGTTTCTCTAAGAAACAACCGGTTCCTCAGTTGGGTGATATAAACACACCAAAGGCCGAGGTTGAGGCCTTTTACAGTTTCTGGTACAAGTTTGACTCTTGGAGATCATTTGAGTTCTTGGACGAAGATGTGCCAGATGATTCTTCAAATAGAGATCATAAACGTTACATCGAACGTAAGAACTTGGCTCAAAGAAAGAAGAAGAAGACTGAGGATAACAAAAGACTTCTCGATTTGGTTGCAAGAGCTATCAAGGAAGATCCTCGTATCAAGCTTTTCAAAGAAGAGGAAAAGAAGGAAAAAGAACGTAGAAAATGGGAGAGAGAAGCCGGTGCTAGAGCTGAAGCTGAAGCTAAGGCTAAAAAGGAAGCTGAGGAGGCTGCTGCCAAAAAGGCTGCCGAAGAGGAGGCTGCAAGATCTAAAGCTGATGCTAAGAAAAATAAAGAAGCTGCCAAGGCTGCTAAGAAGAAAAACAAAAGAGCCATCAGAAACGCTGCTAAGGACAATGACTACTTTGGTGATGCTGACAAAGCTGAGGCTATCGATGCTGATATCAACTTGTTAATTGAGACTTTTGACGACATGAAGTTGCAAGAGGTTGCAACAAAGATTAGCGGTGTAGATGCTGCTACTGCCAAGACTGTTTTCGCTGACGTTGCCAAGGAAATCACTAGCTCAGGTAAGTTACCTGCCACTGTTCTGAAATACTTTTCATAGAAAATATAGAAATTACAATATACTCAGACTCAGTCTTAACGTTGCGCGTATCAATTTTATTCTGCATATTAGTACTAGTGCCAAGAATTAGCGACTCGTGATAACTTTTGATGATTATTGCTCCAAACACCATAGATGCTCTTGTACCTGTGACACTGATTTAACGTCCGACACTTCAATGCGAGCTTTGATGCTTAAGGATTTACCGGAGCTCAAAGTTCAGTATGACCGATAAAAAAAGCTACGGACACCTTCCTAAAAGGGAACCATCTCCGTGAGAATTCAACTTGCGCTTTGATTCAATGGTTTTTCATTCGAACTGAGAGTTATTGTCCTCTTTCAGTGTCATCGCCAGTCGCTCTTAAAAGTGCTCCGAGTCTTTGTTTGCTTCACGAAGGAATCTGATTCTTGGCTTATCAAGTGCTGATATGACTGGCTCATTGTCAACTAAAGTTGCAAAACCTTCTGAAGAGAAGACTATTAATGATAGTTCGAGTCTAAGCAACTCCGAATATGCTGATTTACAGGATAAGATCCAAGTGAAAAAGGGCTCGAGATTGCTGAAGCTTTTGGTTGGTTCTAAACCACAACCTATTGTCCCCAACGATAAAGTGTATCCATATCTTACTGCAAATATTTTCTCTATAGTAACTTTTCAATGGGTTCACGAGATTATAAGGAAGGGATATCTAAGGAGACTCGAGACTGAGGATCTGTATAAGCTGGATGGTGACCTAAAGGTACGCTGGATGACTGAAACACTAGAGGCGAACCTGGATAAAAGAATCCAAGAATATAAGCTGAAACATCCTGGAGAAACCTCTTGGGATAAATGGGTGCTGATCAAGGCTTTAAATGATACTTTCAAGAGGAGATTCTGGGCTATTGGTGGTGTTTCTAAAGTTTTCTCCGACCTTTCACAACTATTGTCTCCACTACTGGTGAGATCATTAATCAAATACATACAGCTCAAAGATGTCCATGATCCAGGCATCGGACACGCTATTGGGATGTCGATTGGAATATCAGCCATGCTTATCTTTACATCCCTGTCAATATCCAGTTTTTTCCATGTATCTATGGTGACTGGTGCTCAAGTCAAAGCAGTACTTACAAATGTTATATACAGAAAGGCATTCAGAATCAGTACAAAAGCCAGATTCGAGTTTCCCAATGGTAAAGTGAACTCATTGGTGATGACTGACTTGTCTAGGGTTGATTTGGCTGTTGGTACGCTTCACATTATTTGGACTTTTCCAATAAGCATAGCCGTTGCTATCATAGTACTTTGTGTCTATTTGGGTGCTCCGGCGTTGATTGGTATTGCACTGGTTTTGATATTCGTATCGACTATTGTCTGGTTTAATGGGAAGTTGAAAAAGCTGCGTATCAAATCCAATGTGTACGTCGATAAGAGAGTACGTGCCATCAACGAAATTATCAATAACCTCAAGATGATCAAATTCTACTCATGGGAAAAGCCTTACTACAAGATTGTTCAAGATTACAGAAAGCAGGAGAAGGCTTTCATTTTGAAAATGCAATTACTCAAGGCTATCATGAACTCGGGTATCTCATCAATATCATATTTTGCAACGCTGGTGACTTTTATGGTTTTGTTCTACACTACGGACAAGTTCTCCTCCTATAACATCTTTTCTGCTGTAACATTGTTCAATATGTTGAGACAGCCTCTCAACTTACTCCCTCTTGCCACAGGATTTGCTATTGATGCTCTCATAGCCCTAGATAGAGTCTCTGGATTTTTACAGGCTGAAGAAGAAAAAGTGGCTCTCGATTCAAGGCCATTCGAAGAATCTCAAAACGCCATCGAGCTTGTTGACGCCACCTTCCAGTGGGATGTTGAAGAGAGAGAAGAAACAAAAATGGAGCCAGTAAAGAGTCAGCGGGGTCCAGAGGATCATGGTGATGACGATTTGAGCTTTCCTGGACTTATTAACATCAATCTGACCGTAAAGAAGAATGAGCTCATAATAATTACTGGCTCTATAGGTACTGGTAAAACTTCTTTACTCAATGCCATTGACGGATCTATGAGAAAGGAATCTGGGGAATCGAGGATATATGGGTCATTGACGTTTTGCTCGTATCCCTGGGTACAAAATGCCACCATTAGAGATAATATCACGTTTGGCATGCCATTTGATAGACAGAAGTATGACGAGGTTGTTATGGCTTGTACGCTTGATGTTGACTTCAAGATCTTACCAGATGGTGATCTTACTGAGGTTGGCGAACGAGGGATAACTTTGTCTGGTGGACAAAAGGCTAGAATAAATCTTGCTAGAGCTGTTTATGCTGATAGAGATATTATCCTTCTTGATGACGTTTTGAGTGCAGTTGATGCTAGAGTTGGAAAGCACATCATGAAAGAATGCATTTGTGGTTTGCTCAAGAACAAAACCCGACTTTTGGCGACTCATCAGCTTTCACTTATTGGTGCAGCTGACAGGGTCATCATACTCGATGGTTCTGGCTCTATTGATATTGGAACTCAGGAAGAACTGCTAGAAAGGTCAAAAGCGTTCAAGAACTTGATGGATTTCAACGAGCAGGCTGAGGAAGAGAATGAAGAAGAACTCATCGAAGAGGAGGAGACGAAGGAACTCGAAAGGCAACGCACAGAAATATCTCGTATCAAGTCTTCAAAAGAGGATGACCCTAAGACTCGAGAGAATGGGGGATCCGCTGAGACAAGAGGCATAAACTCCATCTCGACCAGCATCTACCTAAGTTATCTGAAACTCGGTGCAGGAAAGATTGGCGTGTTCATTGTACCGATATTCGCATTGCTTATTGTGCTCAATGGATTTTTCCAGGTTTTCTATTCTGTATGGCTATCGTTTTGGATAACACGTCGCTTCGATCTCAGCGATCACGCTTACACGGGGCTTTATGTCATGTTTGTCGTCTTGGCTACTCTATCATTTGTTGCCCTGTTTGGCGTTATGGCTACGCTTAATAATTTTGCTGGGTTACGGCTTTTCAATATGAGCTCTGCCAAGCTCCTGAAAACTCCAATGTGGTTCATGGATGTTACTCCTTTGGGGAGAATCCTCAACAGGTTCACGAAAGATGTTGATGTTTTGGATACCGATCTGATCGAACAACTAAGACTGTTCCTTTCCTCAATATCTCTAGTGGGGGCAACTGTTATCTTATGTGCCTGTTATATCCCATGGTTTCTCTTAGCAGTTCCGGTGGCCTGTTTTTTCTATTATTTTATCTTCACATATTACAAAACGTCAGCTTTGGACCTCAAAAGGTTAGAATCAATCAAGAGGTCTTTTGTTTTCAGTCACTTCAACGAATCGTTAAGTGGTATGAAAGTAATAAAAGCTTATTCATCTACGGGGAGATTCATGGACAGGTACGAAGAACTGATAGATAATATGAATGCAGCCTATTACCTGACGTTTGCTAACCAGCGTTGGTTATCGACTAGATTGGACACTATCAGTTCATGTATGACATTATTCGTTTGCATCATGAGTGCTTGTGGTGTCTTTAACGTTAGCGGTTCTTCTGCAGGTCTGCTTGTTTCTTATATGGTTCAAGTATCTACCATGATGTCATTGCTTCTGAGATCTATGACTCAGGTGGAGAATGACATGAACTCTGTGGAGAGATTGTTTGAATACGCTTTGGACCTTCCCGAGGAGGGACCATTCGAGAACGATGATACCAAACCTGAACCAGACTGGCCACAATATGGGCAAATAAACTTTGATAATGTTTCTTTGGCATACAGGGAAAATCTTCCATTAGTGTTGAAAAATGTGACTTTTGATGTCAAGCCCGGAGAAAAAATTGGTGTTTGTGGTCGAACAGGTGCAGGAAAGAGCACCATTATGAATGCTCTTTTTAGAGTGAGTCCACTTACTGGTGGTGTCATCACAATTGATGGAATTGACATTTCAACACTAGGTCTCGAGGACCTAAGATCGAAGCTCTCCATAATTCCCCAAGACCCTGTCTTGTTCCATGGCACCATTAGGCAGAACATGGATCCGTTTGGTACAAGAACGGATCAGGAGTTATGGGATGCTTTAAGAAGAAGTTGGCTGGTTGAAGAGGGCGCCTCTGGCACTGGTAAATATGTCCCAGGCAACGTCAATACCAACACTTTGCACAAGTTCCATCTTGATCAGCTGGTTGAAGACGATGGGGCTAATTTTTCCCTCGGTGAGCGCCAACTGTTAGCCCTTGCTAGAGCATTGGTGAGAAATTCAAAGATTCTTATCCTGGATGAGGCAACCTCCAGTGTTGACTACGAGACAGATGCCAAGATTCAGTCCACCATTGTCAATGAGTTCAAACACTGCTCGATTCTTTGTATCGCTCATAGATTGAAGACTATTCTGCACTACGACAGAATACTTGTGCTAGATAAGGGCCAGGTTGAGGAATTCGATACTCCCTTCAATCTATTCAAAAGGGGCGGGATCTTCAGGGAAATGTGTGAACGATCAGACATCCACGAAAAAGACTTCATTGCCGACTTATAAGGAATGCATATCGCTATATAAACGTTGAGCTGCTGAACACCAAAGCGTAGAAGGTCCCGCTGTAGTATCCTGTGTGCCGGTAAGCGCCGCATTGCTCTTTTGCGTCAAAAAGCCGTTATAAAGTCCATCTGGGCCAAAGATCAAATCCCCACAAAGTTACAAGCCTAGTCTTTTGTCAGGAAAAGACGGGATTGGATCACGTCTTCTTCTACGCCTGGCAGTTGCAATTTTGTGATCAAGGGATTGATAAGTTCAACTCTTGTTTTCCTCTATCTGCCTACTAAGTAATACGGCATGTCAAGTGAAGTTCAGACGAACGCCACCATCTATCACTTAAAGCCAGATCCACCGTTCGTATGCGGGCCAAGCACTACGATCTATGATGCCTCAGTACAAATGGCAAATAACCGGGTTCATTGTGTCATTGTCAAAGAGAATGGCAGTCTTCTTGGCCTCTTCACAGCTAAGGATCTCGCCTTCAGAGTGATCGCACCAGCGCTGGATCCAAAGACAACGACGGTAGATGAGATCATGACCACAACACCACTGTGTCTTCATATGGATACTCCAATCACCGAAGCGCTAGAGATCATGGTCCAGAGAGGCGTTAGGCATCTGCCGTTATCTGATAATGATGGAGATATCAAAGGAGTTCTTGATATAACGAGGTGCTTCCATGAAGCAATGTTACGATTAGAGAGAATAGCAACCAATGCTGAAAAGCTTCGTGATGTTTTGGCGGATATGGCTCAAAATTACGGTGATATACGAAGCCAGGAGGCGGAAAAAATTGTTCACGATGTGAGAAGTTTGAGCCAGTCGATTGATGTCCCAACATTGAGGGGAATAGTTGAGGGTTGTGACCCACCGGTGTTTGTGGACTCGTCTTGCAATGTGGCTGCCGCTGCGAAGTTGATGGTGGCACACTCTACTACGGCTTTGATGGTTGTTGATGGTACAAGTGCCTCCAGAAAAGTCATCGGGATCTTCACGAGTAAGGATATCTGTTTCAGAGTACTGGCTAAAGGCTATGATCCTCAGAGCTGTACTGTTGCACGAGTTCTGACTACGAGTCCAGAGTTTGGAAAAAGTTCCTTGACAGTGAGCGCAGCACTTCGGTTAATGTATCAAGGACATTTTCTTAACTTACCAGTAGTCGATGAAGAAAAGAATGAAATTATTGGAATTGTAAGTGTGCTGCAGTTGACTTATGCTGCTCTAGCACAACTTGGACGGCGAGATAGGTTTTACTCTGATTCAGTGCAGAACTCTACACTGGATGAGGTTAGGAGTCAACTTAATGAGGATACGTCACCCATATGGGATAAGTTTTGGAATTCGCTGGACAAGTCAAGCGTTGATTTTCAAAGCTTAGAGTCTAGTGTTTCTAAATCACCATCACAGTCACGCTCTCAAACACCTAAGGTGCAAAGTAGGCGAACCTCACTGAACCAAATTTACCTTTCGAGTTCTCGGAGAACATCGTTCAACAGAGTGCCCTCTGAGGATAGCGTGCTCTCGAACCATTTGACGACTAAACTCAAGAAAGTGCCTTCTGCTGAGTCACTGTCACGTTCGAGTTTTTACCTTAAAAGGAAAACAGTGGTCTTCAAAATCAAGGATTTGAAGTCAGTGCGGGTGCATAAGATTACCATGACAATAAATGATGGAGCGTCAGTGTATGATGACATCAAGTTTTTCGAGCTTCTTAAATCAGAAGTGGCAGAGAAGCTAGATGTAGGAGGGGTTGAGGAGCATGATATCTACTACTACGATGATCTCGGTGACCTTGCCATGGTGACGAGTGAAACCGATCTGATTGAAGCCATCATGTTGTTCGAAGGGAGAGATCATGTGGAGTTGATAGTAAAGCCTAAAAAGAACTATCATTTCTTCAGCCCGTTCTGGGATTTCGTTGGCTCATTCAGCTGGAAGTGTCTTGACAAACGAGTGGGGTCTAATCCTTTCCTGACTGGGACCCTGGCTATAATCTCTTTGGGGCTCATTGCAGGATTTACTCTTTCAAGAAGAAAGTCACTCTAGGGTATCAGATAGTAGCCGGATCATAAAACGCACTGGAGAGGCAGCTGTAGCACATCAGAGCGCACACGCTGTATACTCGCTAACGAGGTCTATATAGCCATCCATCCCAAACTCTCAAACTGCTGTCGGTACAACGTATAAAGAAAAGTGATTACGTAATTTTAACTCTATGCGGTGCGTACCGCTTTGATTTTTCGCCTGCGGCTCGCAAAAAAAAATTTGGGAGAAAAATCGAAAATTTGTCA
This sequence comes from [Candida] freyschussii, assembly GCA_003707735.2. NCBI lineage: Eukaryota > Fungi > Ascomycota > Saccharomycetes > Phaffomycetales > Wickerhamomycetaceae > [Candida] freyschussii. The sequence continues at coordinate 210,468 of PPLE02000001.1, read as the reverse complement.
ATACGGGGACGAAGACTAAAAACCACTTCGAAACTTTGGAAAGTGCTGTTGACATATCGCTTCACGTGTCATTTTGCGATAGTCTTACCTGATTTGCTGTACTGGAAAGCTACCTTTTGTATCTTCCGTGGCAACCATTGTCTTTCTTGAATAATCCAGACGCTGGCATTATTCGATCCTTTACTTTTATCGGATCCCAATCTTGCGAAAGATTATTTTGAGACCTCTTCATTGATAAACTCAAAAATCACAGCCTCATCCAACTACACCGGTACCATATAGCACCATACAGCACCATTTGAAGGCGTTTCTTGTGAATCCAATTAGTTGCACATTCCCGCTTTCCTAAGCCGTGACAGATTTTCTCAAAGATATACTATCGCAATGTCATATCTAGCTCCAGATGTCAACAATGCTCTTCTTGAGCTGCTTGAAGGATTGTCCTCGGCGAACAATGATATCCGGTCCCGTGCCGAATTAACTTTGAATATGTGGACTGAACCTGATCGTGTTGACCTTTTACTCGTGTTTCTTTCTCAACAGGCTATAGCTGGTTCTTCTGATGCACGCAAATCTTTCTCAGCTGTGCTGTTCAGACGTGTGGCGATCAAGTCACCTGCGAAGATTAAGTCAGTCATTGAGAGAACCATTTCTGGTGTAAACCCTTCTGCGTTGAAAGAGATTCGTGATAACTTCTTGAAGGGTTTCATCTCTCCACAATCTAACACAGTGAGACATAAGTTGGCTGATGTTATCGCAGAACTTGCAAAAGAAGATGTTCCAGGTGAATGGGATGAGCTTTTACCAACATTGTTCGAAGCAACAAAGAATCCAGATTCGAGCTTTAGAGAATCTGCATTTAGAATCTTTGCGGCCAATCCCGCTCTATTTCCTCACAAGTATATGAATGAGCTCTTGCCTGTGTACCATTCAGGTTTCGAGGATCAGGATGATGACGTCAGAATCGCAGCATGCTCAGCATTTGTCGGTTATTTTCAAATACTACCAAAGAAGGCTTGGCCTCATGTGCAATCTCTCCTTCCAACATTGATGAACAGCTTACCAAGGCTATTGGAAAATGGGAACGAGTCGGCTTTAGCATCAGTTCTTGAGTCTCTTATCGACCTCGTCGATACAGCACCAAAGCTCTTTAAAGATATGTTCCCATCTATAATTCAGTTCTGCTCCGCTGTTGCAAATAACAAGGAGCTTGACTCCAATGCTAGACTCTCTGCCCTTGAACTTCTTACCAGTTTCAGCGAATCAAGTCCGAAAATGTGCAAATCCAACCCTGATTACACACAAGCCATCGTTTACATCACACTGAACATGATGACAGAGGTGTGTATCGACGATGACGATGCTGCCGAATGGAACAATGCTGATAACAGCGAAGAAGATGAGGAGGAAGTTGAATACGATTCTGCTCGTCAGTCTTTGGACCGTGTGGCACTTAAACTTGGAGGTGGGCCTCTTGCCGGTCCTTTGTTTCAATTTGTTTCCCAGATGCTCAACTCATCGCAGTGGAGAGAACGTCAAGCAGCCCTCATGGCTCTTTCTTCTGCTGCTGAAGGTTGCAGGGACGTTTTGATCACTGAAATTCCAAAGATCCTCGATTTGATTTTACCAGCACTAAATGATGTACATCCTAGGGTCCAATATGCGACTTGTAATGCATTAGGGCAAATTTCCACGGATTTCGCCGACGTTATTCAGCGTACTGCTGGTGACCGTATCATTCCTGCTTTGGTCTCAAAACTTACTAACAGATCTGTTCCAAGAGTTCAGGCACATGCTGCAGCAGCGTTGGTCAACTTTTCCGAAAATGCCACAAAGGAAATGCTTGAGCCTTACTTGGATGATCTTTTGACCAATTTGTTGACCTTGTTGCAAAGCCCAAAGCGTTATGTTCAGGAACAGGTGTTGACGACTATTGCGATTGTTGCAGATGCTGCGGAGACCAAGTTTATCAAGTATTACGATGTCTTGATGCCATTGTTGATCAACGTGCTCAAATCTGATATGGGAGAAGAAAGTCGACTTTTAAAAGCGAAATGTATTGAGTGTTCTACTCTGATCGCTTTGGCTGTTGGAAAAGAGAAATTTGCACCTCAAAGTCAGGAGTTGATTCAGTTGTTTGGAGCAATCCAGCAATCTCAATTACAAGAAGATGATCCGATTAAACCATATTTGGAGCAAGGCTGGGGCAGATTGGCTCGTATCATTGGTACGGACTTTCTTCCATATCTTCCTAGTGTTCTTCCTCCTTTGCTCGAAGCTGCAAAGGCGCCTCAAGATGTTAGTTTGCTAGAGGAGGATGAAGCTGAGGAACTGAACCAAAATGAGGACTGGGATGTGATACAGCTCTCTGGTAAACACATTGCTATCCATACCGCGGCTCTGGATGATAAGGCTGCTGCTATAGATTTGATTGCCAGTTACGCTGATATCCTCAAAGCTGATTTCTTTCAATACACTAGAGAGATTACTGTGGAAATCATCCTTCCTTCGTTAGATTTTTATTTGCATGATGGCGTCCGCAGAGCCGCTGCGGGTGCCCTTCCGCCACTGCTGCTTTCATCCAAAGCTGCCACTGGTGAGAAGTCCACCCAAACTTTAGAGCTTTGGCAGTTGATTGCTGATAAATTGATCAAAACTATTGGATCGGAACCAGCTACAGATCTGTTATTCTCCTATTACAATGCGTTTTCTGACTGTGTTCAGATTGTTGGTGACAATGCACTGTCCTCTCAACAACTTCAGGCATTCGTCAAAGTTGCCAATGACGGGTTGAAAGAAATGTATGAACGTATTAAGGAGCGTGAGGGACAGGATGATGAGTACAATGAGGAACTTGATGAGGATGATGTTGACTATACTGACGAAGAGTTGAGTGATGAAATTAACAAGGTTCTTGGCACATTATTCAAGTATAATGGTGCTTCTTTCCTAGAAGCCTTCCAGAATTTAGTGCCCACTGTTGCAAGTTATATCAATGATGATAATGTCACTGCAAAACTCTTTGGTCTCTGTGTTATATCAGACTTGATCGAGTATACCGGTGATCAATCTGCTGCTCTGAAAGTGATGTTTTTGAACCCGGTTGCAGAGTCACTTCTACATTCAGATCCTTCCATTCGTCAAGCTGCCGCCTATATAGTAGGTGTAGCTGCACAGCATGCTCCAAACTCCTATGGTGACTTTGTTATTGCAGCTTTGGAGCCGTTATTTAAAATCACACAATTCCCTGAAGCAAGATCAGAAGATAATATTAGCGCCACAGAGAATGCATCCACTGCCATTGCAAAGATTTTACACAGCTTGGGTGAAAGGGTTCCTAATTTCAATCTCGTTGTTGAGAACTGGATCAAGACTCTGCCAATCTTGAAGGATAATGAGGCTGCTCCATATGCATACAGATTTCTTGCACAATTAATGGACTCGGGGCATCCTGGAGTTCAATCACAGATTAGCAAAGTTGTGGATGATGTTATCCAGGCGTTAGAGTTTGCATCCATTGGGGGCAAGACTGCAGAGACCGTTGTGGAGTCAACCAAGAAATTGCTTGGCCAGCTCCCACAGTCTGAAGCCATGGGTCTTTTGCAGAGATATCCGGTTGGAACCCAACAGGTTATCCAGAAATGGTTCTCATGATACGGGTAAAAGTTGTCCTGAGTAGTTGTTAAGGTTGATATTCTTTATGCTGGTGGCATTCTATATGATAAACTGTAATAAATTTGACTCTAAGCTACAAAACTGGCTATTTGATCCCAATAAATTCAATGAAAACTGTTCAAAGCCCTCGCAAACAGATTTTTTACTCTGCTCACAAACTTAAGCAGATAAATAAGTGCTTGTTTAGTTTCTCGCTATGTATTTAATTCTTATTACGTAATCCGAATAAGCTCATCGCCAGTTTTTTTTTTTTTTTTTTTTTTTTTTTTTTATTTTCCTGGTTGTTTTTAGCAGTAAGATTTTTTTTTCAAACAAGATAAGCTACTAGTTTAGAAGCTTGCAACTTTAGAGACTTGGCGACAGATAGAGACATCAGCTTGCACTGTATCTCATCATGGGACTAGCGGAAAACAAAGTGAAGCAGAGGTTTGGGAACGATCCTCGTAACACCAAATGGGCCAATGACACTCATAGATTTGGTCATCAATACTTGGAGAAACAAGGTTGGAAGCCAGGGAAAGGATTGGGTCAGGTTACTCATGCCGTTACCACGCATGTAAAAGTACAACTCAAAGATGACAATGTTGGTCTTGGGGCCAAATTGGCTAAAAAGCAAAAAAAAGATGAGTTTGATTCTGGTGAGTGTGCAGGTCTTGATGTCTTTCAAAGAATATTGGGGAGGCTCAATGGTCGTGAGGAAGAAACAAGCAAAGAGCTTGAAATACAGAGGAAAGAGAAGATAATAAATGGTAAGTGGGGAATGCATTTTGTTAAAGGTGATACATTGAGAAGTACATGGGATTCAGAAGCTCGTAAATTGATCCAAAAGACGGAGGATGAGCGTAGAAAGAGAACATGGGAAGAAGCCGAAGAGAATGGAGACTCTTCGGTGTCCGAATCATCGACGAAGAAGTCTAAAAGTGAAAAAGGGGGCAAGAAGGAAAAGAGACATAAGAAAGAAAAGAAAGAGAAAAAAGAGAAAAAAGAGAAGGTGAAGAAAGAGGCGAAGGAGAAGAAGGGAAAGAAGGAAAAGAAAGAGAAGAAGGAGAAGAAAGACAAAAGGGAAAAGAAGGAGAAGGAGCATCAAGTTACTAGCGCAGTAGCCAATGAAGAGGGTGATAAGGTAATGGTCACTCGTGACAGTATGTTGAAGCCTACAGAGTCTAGGGAAGACTCTCCTGCTGTTATTAGTACTCGACTCAGTGTAAGGTCCAAATGGATAAAACAGAAACGGGCTGCTACTCTGGATGCTAAAGCATTAAACGAAATATTCATGATATCTAGTTAGACACAATCTACATTGAAATGCACCAAGAAAAATACACTGTAACAATTTAAAGCTCTATGTAATAAAGCTTTTCGAAGGTCTTTTGAAGTGTCTTTGTTCTACTTCCTCAAAACAAAGCAACAGCACCTAGCCCACCCAAGAAGAAGGTACCAACGGTCATCAACAAAGCAATATGAGATCCATCCATTGGTGGTCTAACGACGGAACCAGCGCTCTTTCCAGTTGAGGAACTTGATGATGAAGCAGTACCGGAGGAGGATGAACCTGACGAGGACGAACCAGAAGATCCTGAGGATGATCCTGAGGATCCTGAACCAGAACCAGAGTTCGAACTGCCACCAGAGGATGCCGATGCTGAAGCAGCAGATAATACAGAAGTACAGGAGGAAGCAGCAGAAGCGTCAGAGTTCAAGGTTGCAGAACCATCAAAAGAACAGTCACTCTCATTGGATCCATTATCTTCGTAATACTTGTTCAAGAGGTACGACAACTTTGTTTCATCGTCACAGAAGGAATACAATCCATACTTGCCTGAAGTACCATTAGCAGAAATATCAGAACAATCGATGAGTCCACAGATTGTTCCATATAAATCGGAGTAGTCTTTGGTCTCGACATCACTGGAAACTTTACACTGCAAAGAGTCGGCGACACAGTTGCACACATCTTCATCTGGTGTTGGTGGTAAGTCAGTCGATGCCTTCCATGTCGAAGCAGTAGTTGGGCAAGTCAACGAAGTGGTGGAAACGTCCCCAGATGTGGCACTTGATGGGCTAACCTTGGCTATTTCAGACTTCAAGTTGTTGAAATCATCCAAGGTCTTCACATCGTCACCATCAACAGAAACTAAACCATATTTGTTCTCTTCTTCAAAATACATGTACACTATACCACCTGACCAGACATCAGTCATATCATCACCGTATAATGCTTCAACTTCAGTGAATTCTCTTGGAGAGACCTCATTACAACCGTATTCGGAAAAGAAGATTGGAACGCTCAAGTTTTTAAATTCCTCGGTTCTATCTTTATAACCAGACTTTTCAAAAGTGGAGTTTCCACACCACTCATACATGTTGATACCGTAGAAGTCAACTTTGACATCCTCGTCACCACAGGCAAAGTAGTCAGCAATAGCCACACGAGTTTCAGAGTCGTCATTGGAGGAGTAACCAACTGGTATGTTTCTGTATCCTTGATCCTTGATGTATTGTTTGGTGTCTCTAACAGCGGCTTTAACAAAAGCTGAAGCATCAGAGTTTGTCTTGTTATTGGTCACCTCGTTACCTGCGAAGAAACCAAGGACATTGGTGTAGTTAGACATAGAGTCAACCACATCCTTGTAACGTTTGAACAATTCGAGGTTCCATTCTGGGGAGTCTCTGTTAATGGATTCGGAAGGTTCTGATAAATCAGCAATGATGTAAATACCAGCTTCTGCAAACAGATCCATACATTCCTTATGTGAAACTGAAGTGTTGATTGCGTAGACTCTTAAAGTATTGGTTTGAAGCTCTAATAAGTATGGCAAATCCCGTTCACATGCGTCACCGTTTGCCAATGGGTCCACAAATGAGTTGTCAGAAGTGGAGTTGGCAGTGTCTTGTTGATATGCGATACCTTTGATGTAGAACTGCGAGCCGTTATTAGAGTAGAAAAACTTGTTTCCAACGACTTCAATACTAGGAATATCAGCATCAGTCCCCTCAGAGTCACTATTGGCGAAAACGGTTTGGGTGAAAAGTGCCATACCCAGGGCAAAGTGTTTTAAGAACAACATGGTTTTGTATATAGCAGCAGTGGCCTTCAATCAAGAATTAGCTGATTAACGAATGACGAGTCAAGAGGTTGTACCACAGTATTTATTCCTCTTTGCAAGGTTCTTATTGAAGGTTGGTGAGATCTGGTGGAAGAAGAGTTCACGAGAGAAAAAGAGGGACTTTAAAAGTTTATTATGCCCAGTGGTTTGACTACATTCCGACTCAGACGCGGTCGACACACAAATCAACGGCAAAACATCGACAGGGACTTGTTCTTTACGCGTGCCGTTCCACATAAGAAAGAGGCTGTACCTCTCGCAGTGGTCAGGAGGGGGTGCCAATTCCACAAGTTTTACTGTTTCCTGTTAGTCTTTCGAGTTCGACAGCGAGAAAAGAAACGTCAAATTGAGGGCGTCGTGCACCGACACGCATGGCGTGTTGCCAAAAATAAAACATCGAGATCGTCAACGAGAGCATTAAAAGCTATTTCTGGGCTATTTTTTGCTTGACTGGTGTGCTGCTAATGCTGTCCCGCCCAGTAACGAGAAGCTGAGAGCGTTATTTCCAATTCAGAAAAGATGACAAGGAGGAGTTTATGTCATGCGTATATGCTCTCCATCCAGGAAAAACCTGGGGATGGGTCTCTTTCATTCTCCAAAATAGCAGCAGTGCGATGGTCTACGAGAGCGTGTAGAATTGATGAAACGTGGAGCTCACTGTAGTCCTTTGACCTGGTAGATTCTGTAGCCTCATGACTCATGACCACCCCTTTGTGCAAAAATGCTCCACCTTCTCTGCACTTTTACCAAGCAGAATGGCTATAGGCACATTTTTCATGCAGGTCCCGCAGCCAAGCGTTGCTTTCAGCTCAACTATGAATCATCAACAGCTGCTATCGTTGAAAAGCTGAGCGTGGAATGAGGATTAGACAGACTACCACTGTATATATGATTGGCACCTACCTAGTGGGTTTTTTAACACCAGCAATCCGGTAGGAATCCCGCAGAGAAGGGAGATTTAATCAGAGATCATGTCGAGGCCCACCCGTGCGGTTACATCATTTGATCTCAAAGAGCAACAATAACGCGTCGGTTAAAGTTTAACACTCACAGAAATTACTCAATTCTAGATTCATCATGGTTTTGTTGATGTGTTTCGGGAATCAGTGCATGAAGACACGCTCTTTCTCTTGTTGGGTAACACATCTGGGTGCCCTTCAGAGTAAATTAGTATATAATATATGCTGGCCGGCGGATCACGCTGCAACCATGAAAGTCTGGGCGGAAGCGCCGTGTATTAAATAAAAGACTCTAGGCCCTTTTATTTCAGACATGAAATGATTTCTTTTATAGCAGTTTCTAAAGCTGCAATGATATAAACAACTACAAATCTGCTTTTTGTACTGAAACAATTGATAACTTCAAAGTTCACACATCTAAACAAAAATGGGGTATTATTATGTCAGTCACGAGGGCTAAATCAAACCAAAATGACGGAGAAACCACCAATAGCTACCAAGGACAAGACGGCAACGAAGATGTTGTCACCACCTGGAATCTTGAGTGCAGAAGCACCAGACGACTTGGAAGTGCTGGATGAAGAAGCGGTCGAGTCACTGCTGGAACTGCTGCTGGAACTGCTACCGGAGCCGCTGCTAGAGGAGTCTGAGTCTGAGCTGGAGTCTGAGCTGGAGTCTGCTGTTCCTGTAGACTTGGAGGCAGATGTAACCCCAGAGACTTCACCAGAGACGGTACCAGTACCATCAGTCCCTGCAGCTTCTAAAGCGGAAGAACAAGCAGAGGCTGTAGTTGCTCCGTCTTTCAAAGTGGCAGACCCGTCAAAGTCACAAGCCTGGTCGGAAGCACCATTGCTTTGGTAGTAAAGGTTCAAGGCAAAAGAGAGTTTCTGTTTGGAAGAACAGAAGGAGAAGGCACCATATTTACCGGTGGTACCGTTACCACTAATACCAGAACAGTCCACATCACCACAAACAACACTATACAAATCTGAATAGTCTTCTGGAGAGATGTCATCGGAAATAACACAGGACAATGAATTTTCCAAACATGTACACAAGCTGTCATCTGGAGTTGGTGGAAGATCAGTTGAGGCCTTCCAGTTGGAGTTCTCAGTTGGACAGGACAAGGTTTCCGCCGTTGTGGTGATATCATCTGACTTTGCAGAAGTTGGTGTAACTTTCCAGATTTCCGATGAGTAGTTTTCAAAATCATCCAAGGTTTTAACATCACCGCTATCATCAATGGAGACCAAACCATAGTTGTTGGACTCTTGGAAATACATGTAAACGATACCACCGGACCAAACATCAGTCATGTCATCGCTGTACAGGGTTGCAACTTCAGTGAATTTTCTTGGAGAGACGGCGTTACAACCGTATTCAGAGAAAAAGATTGGAATGGTCAAATTCTTAAACTCTTCGGTTCTATCCTTGTACCCAGACTCTTGGAAATTGGAGTCACCACACCATTCGTACATGTTGATACCATAGAAATCGGCTCTCTCATCCTCGTCACCACAGGCAAAGTAATCAGCAATGGAGACACGAGTTTTCTCATCATCATTAGATGAGTAACCAACTGGAATGTTTCTATAGCCTTGGTCTTTGATATAAGCTTTGGTATCCCTGACGGCAGCTTTGACGTATGCAGAAGCATCAGTGTTTTTCTTACTGTTGGTTACTTCATTACCTGCAAAGAAACCCAAAACATTGGTGTAGTTATGGAAATCGTCAACAATCTCTGTGTAACGGTTGTACAACTCAACAGTCCATTCTGGGTCCGATCTGTCAATAGATTCAGATGGTTCTGACAAATCAGCAATAACATAGATACCAGCATCGTTCAAGAGTTGCATACATTCCGTGTGATCGAGGGAAGCATTCAAGGCGTAAACACGGATAACATTGGTTGCAAGTTCAGTCAGATATGGGATATCCCTCTTACAACTATCAGCATCGGCTAATGGATCAACAAAACTCTCTCCGCTGGTGATATTAGCGGTGTCTTGTTGATACGCGATACCCCTAATGTAGAATTGGGAACCGTTGTTGGAATAGAAGAACTTGTTGCCAACAATCTCGATAGCTGGAAGATCCTCAGCGGTGACACCTTTGAAAAGGCCTGCAGAAAGAGCCGCGAGTGCTAAGTTCTTGAACAACATCTTGGTCCTACGCGGTGAGTGTGCGTGGTCTTTTTGCGGAAACAAGAAAGGTTTGTATTTATATTTAAAGGAGCCTCGATCAAAATATGTCGGGTTCTCGGGGCTGGCGTGAGTGCGAAAAAAAAAAACTGAAAAACAGGCGCGACTTGTGACTATTTCGCGCAAATGTAAACAGACGCGCTACTAATGCGGTAATTTGGCGCAGACTTGGCGCAACGGGAAAGCGCTAAAACTGGAACGTTTCCTTTTATAGAAGTGGCGCGAACCAATGTTGTTGTTGCACAGCCGAATCCGCTCTCTGATGGCACTTCCAGCTTCCAGCTTCCAGCTTCCAAGCCTTGTGTTTAACACGGCAGACAGACGGTGAGACTTTTGTCAAAAGGCCCTGTGCACGCTTTGATCATTTGATCAGCCCCCTTTGAGAAGCCTCTAGTTTAGGACTGAAACCTAGCCCTTATTGGATGTTGCCTTTTCACTGGATTAGAACAAGGCTAATTTCGCGTTTCGGTCGGCCAAATTGTCCCGAGCTGACTTCAAAAGATAAACAAAGCTACCATTCCATCTAGCAAGTTTTTACTGTGCCAAATAAATAGATCCTACAGAAGGAATTCTGAGATAAATTGTTAACCCTTCAATAACAGTGCTTGAAAGTCTGTTTACACCTCATGAAATGTATGAGATCTATCTTACGTCAATAGCTGACCCAAGACTTTTCTGCTGAGCTCGTAACTCTCAGTGCATGTCTGACCACGTAAATTTGGACCTTGCAGTCTGCCTTTAGCTGGATGCTTCCAATCAATGGCCGTTATGATTAAAATATGCTGCGTAAACTAGATGCAATTATATAAGTATCGATTGTATCGTTGAGGACAGCTTTTTAAGTATCGCCCATTGATAATATAACTGCACAGGTACCAAAGTCTCCAGCAATCTCGCATGATATCTGCAGCTTGATATAGATATACCAACAAGTGGTATAAGACCTAGAATGTGATCATGATGTGATCAATCAATCGATTGGTTGATCTACTCCAGCCAAATGTAATTTCTCGCCCAGGTACCACATCTGTATATCACGCTAACAAAAACCTTACCCAACACTTCATGATAAACACCTTCTAGCAGAACAACTCTCATAGCAAGTTTGAACACATTTTTCACCATGGATGAGTTTTAAATTCCGGAATCTGGCCTTTCGCTCTGATAATGGTGGATGGGGCATATTCCCCTGTATCGTCGTTATCCTGTCCATTGGGTTGGATTATTCCTTTTAAGGCAGTTCTCTCGAATGATGGAGACACGTCAGGAATAAATCCAGCTGTAAAGACAGGTACAATTATGGCACTTAGGAAGAGGCACATGATCAAAAAGTAAAGTGTAATATACTTGAGTACAATTAGACGTCGTCTTCGTCTTTTCGCATTGGACAACACTCTTTTCTTGAATTGTCGGCTTGGTTTTAGCCAGAGCAAAATCATCGTATGACATCTGTCAATGAACGGAATAAACACGAAAGGCGTTTGCACAAAGAGTATCCAGTGTCCTAGAATGAAATCAAGAGAGAACTGACTCATCTCCATAATTTTTACCGTGAACTCCCTTAGTGGTTGTGTTATAGCTCTCCACCCAATTCCCTTTTGATACCAATGACCGCTCCACCACATCCTATTGATTTTGTCAGTTCTGAACTCTCTGGAAAGGAAAAAGATAACAAATATCGAGAAAATAAGCTCCTGTGTGCTTATAACACAAAGTAAGCAACACAAAGCTCTGACAAAGCTCCACCCCTCGAGAAACCAAATAACTTCGAAGAGAAGGAAGTGTATCACTATAGCAGCACCGTGGGCAATGGCAGCAAAAGTTGGACCAATCAGGTTTTTCCCACAACAAATTGTGACTGGCCCAAAGATACAAGAAAATCCAAAGATGATCCCTAAAACTATGGCATTGGCTCCAATCGGGAAAAGCACCAAAATTATCAACCTCAAAACTGAGCTTGTCAGGTTGACGCCTCGGACGCCGTTCTGCGAGTTGACGAAGCTGTACGCAAAAAACAAAAAAACCGTACTAACGAAGGGCACAATAATCTCCGTGAAAACCAAATCTTTAAGTGGCGCCTTTCGGGTATTCACTGTCAGCTCCTCGGATCTGTGCCCGTAGGATACTTTCTTGTAGCCTGTATACCGGGCCCTTGCTTGTTTGGCACTGTTAATCCAAGAGTTCACATGGTACGCACCATTTCCTCTGGAGAGCCAATGTATGAAATCTCTGTAGTCAATGAAAAAATCTTGAAAGCAAAATTGGTGGGGATTGAAGATAAAAGGGGCAAAGCACATCGATATCAACGTGATCCAAAACCATAATAACGCAGGTTGCCATATCGTCATACTAGCAAAAAGTAACATTAGAAACATACGTGCCCCCGCATATATAGAGGAGTTAGTAAACTTAGAGTAGAGATAGAAAAACTGCACTCGTGTTATAGCAAACCCCCTACCCGTGCTGATATATCTGGCACCCCCAAACGTTACATCAGTCATCAAAGCGTGAGCATATATCTGACAAACAAACACCTCAAAAAAAGGTGAGAGTGACAATAGATGATGGAAGAACCTTGACAACGCTCTCCAGAGCCCTCTCTCTGTCATTTCTTGTATAATAAGAGGGGCAAAAGATATAAAGAAAACAAGAGTCACAGAGAAAATGAATATCGTGACCCAATTTAGCACAGGTTGAATCATGTAACAACCTATGGGCTCCTGTAGATCCGTGTAAGGAACATCCTTATTATAGTTGCAGATAATCGATTCATGTCTCAAAGCACCTAGATTCACCAACACTATCATGAACAATTGAACTGACAACACGATGAATAGGTTATTGATGTGGAATCCTGGGTGGGCATAGTAAAAAGAAAGAAACCTATCAAGAGGTAACTGCGTACCCAAATAGTAGTATTCTCTTGATAAAATCTGCTCCCCCATCCCCGCTCCGATCTTCGTGGTAAAGTTCAAAATTGATCCAAATCCCAAATCACGTCCTTTACCGCATTGATAGTAATCACAGTGTTTGATTCTCCCACCTCTTAACATTGCGTTCATTCCAGCATATATATCCTCGTTCAAATGTAAGCCCTTTTGGGCTTTAGATATACCTCCTCTGGTAGTCATGAAAATTGCATTAAGAAAATCTGGGTGGCCATAATGTAGTTTTCCTCCAATTTCCGCTAAGGTCCTTGCGAACAATGTGCCAAATGTTTGCTCTTTTCCTGCCGCAACGTCCCCAAGAACGCCAATGTTTTCTGAGAAGATGTACTCTCGTGCACCTACAATGGCAACAGGAGCGGCTTCATCCTTGTAAATAATACCAGGTAGGTAAGGTGGAGTTGTATCGATATCCAACTCTTCAAATTCCGCTAAAACTGATCTGACTTTGATACACTCTTCAAGGTAGTTGTCTTGATTGGCGTCAATCACTTGGATGTATTCCCCGCGATAGAATATTAGTGAATGATTCTGGTTGTCCGATTTACCGTCTCCTAAAATAGGATTTCCTGATAGCTTCACGCGATACTTCGGTTTTCGGTTGCCATGATCATCCATTTTGCAATAGCCATCGACTAGACAGGAATAAAAAATTTTCTCCCCATTGGGGTCCGACGTATTGTCCTCCTCCTCAAGATAAGAGACTTTAATCTCCGGAAATGCTCTCATCAAAAAATCTATGTCTTCTCTCTCGGATTCATTGAACTTGGCATAGCGTTGCATGGCGATGACCATTTTGAACTTTCTGTGTGCCATGGCTTCTAGATCTGCCTCTAGCCCATGCTGATCACCCATGTAATACTGAACCATGTCCGGATTTTCGATTCGGTAGAGAAGTTTTAATGCCCTGACGTAATTGACAAATCCTGACGCCGTACGATAAAGAGTTTGAGTCCTCAACGAAGCCCATATCCTTGTTCTTAGTATGTATTCTGGAGAGGATGTCTTGAAGCCAACACAGTAAAAAGGTAGATCATTGATCCTGCTTTGTCTGGCATTATCTTCGGCAGAGGCTGGAAGGACAGCACTTGCTACTAAAGGAGTAGTTGGAATGAGTTTAGGGGTGTTTGGAGGACCTTTATCTTTCTCGGATTTGGTTTTGGTTTTGCTCTTTTTGCCCTTTTCTGGAGCACCATTGGGAGCCTCCGAAGTCGTTGAGTTTTCAATCTCATTCTTGAGCACCGCCTGAACCTCAGGGCTATCTGTTTCCATGGTGGAAATAGTGATTCTTTTAGTGGTGTCGTATTTTTGAGTCTCTATCGTTAACAAACCACTCTCTATTGCCATAAGTTTTGTGTCTTTTACAAAACAATCCCATTCCACAGGGTAAAGCTTCTTCAAGTATTCCAATAAAGTAATGCGGTTGTTGATCCCATTCTCTTTGATGACCTCCTTGAGAGATAAAATAATCTTTTCCCCATAATGAGGAATAAGCACCGTAAATACAGGCATAGACTCGACAGCAATCGGCTCAGGTATAGGCGTGGATAAGGATTGGGCAAAGAACGAGATCCTTCTTTGAGCTTCAGAATTAGGAGGGAAAAACTCACTTGACTTATATGTTGCATCATCATGTGCGATGAAGAAGCTTGGTGACTTGAGCGTTTTCTGATTGTCCCTTTCAGAGGGAACCTGATGATATAGAAGCTTGTGAACCATATCAATTGGTAGTAAGTGCTCTCTATACATTGAAATGATGATTGCATTCCAGATCTGTGAAACTAATATTTTAGGCTTGTACTTCACTTCCATCTCACCAGTTGCCAACATCTTGGAATATATTCTCTTCGGGAGCCTTGAGAATACGTTCCGCCAGGGAGTTAATATTGATATACCCAAGGCGAAAGACAAAATCATGGAGAAAATACAGTTGCAAACAATATACCAGAGATAAGTGTCGAGAAAGAACAAGATCAACTCCGTTAAATATATCAACCCTAAAGTGATTCGTGCCTGCTGTCTGCAAAGTATGTTTCCCATCAATGAATCTCCAACGCATCTATTCATGTCCATAATTGAGAGCACCCTGATTGGGTCTCTTATGGCAAGGGTTAGAAAAAAGTAAGATTCCAAATACTTTGCAGTAAACACGGTACACCAGAGAAATATCGAAAACCAATAGCTTCTTCCTGTAAGCTGTGCGAAAGATGCAGTAAATGTCTGGGAGGAAATATGTCTTCTTTTTTTCTTGGAGACCTTCTTGAAAGCAAAAAGTTTTCCAAGAGGACGATAGGCAAAATACACACATGTGATAAGTGCGACACCCAACTGAACAAGAGACACAATATAAGCCGTTTGAGATTGAGTTTCTAGACCAAAATAACCAAAAATAAACACCGAGGGAGCTAAGTTGACCACTGTTATAGCCACCAAAAGCCAAAATCTTTTCCAAGGCCGTGGGGCTCCAGGCCACTGCTGAGGGACAAAACACCACTCTGCAAGGGTTGCCACGAGCTGAATGATACAACAAAGAAAACCTCCCAAAGCGATTGCGGATAAACGACACTGTGGTAATGGGGGGTTATCTAAGAGCTGTTGATAGTTTTTCGTGTAGAGAGTTGGCGAGTTGAAACTGGTAAAAAACCAAAACGAAGCAAGATGGATGACCCATATTCTATTGAAGTTAGTGGCAACATGGAGCCATGTTCTTGTTTCCCTGTAAGTTTTATAAAATGCTTTGTCCCAATCAGCATCTGCCAAACTAAGATAGCGCTGCTCTAGAGGAATATCAACCAATCTTTCACCTGTACTTTTCATCCTGATCCTCTCAATACCTTCAGGATACCAAAAAAGCTGATTCACATCATCGTAACCGATAATGTCTTTATGGTCTTTCTCCTTTTTCTGAAGCTTCCCTTGCTTCCCAACGATATAAACTTGATCTCTCAAAAATTTGTAAAGTGGGGTAACAATCATCTCCAAATACTGGCCCTCTGGGGTTTCATATTGGCGTGACATACACACTGGGGATTTGTAATAGTCATATGCACATTTGTAAATGAAGCAGAGACATTCAGGTAAGAATCTTGCCTGGTTAGCCTCTCCCCAGATTAACAAGAACAAGGCTATTTGCTCGATTTGCTCATGCGCACTCAAATTTTGCATCTTCAGTTTCCATTTGTAGTCAGCGATGGCAAAATCAAAGTTACGTTCCAACTCTTCTGGGGTAAACTGTATCTTCATATGGTTCTCGACAAAATCGTCCTCTAGTTCCTTGGCCCTACGCCTTTGTTCCTTGATATCTATTCCCTTATGTTTAGCAATTTTTTTGTTTCTCTTGTAAGCTTTGCCATGCAATTTCATGTTAGAGAAGCCCACACCCTCGTCAAGATCAAGCTGAGCAGCAAAAAACCACTTCTTGTAATTCGCATTTTCACCACCAATATAAGAAGCATGTAATGAAACTAGAGCATTATTAGGCTCTAAGCGACTTGCCCTGGAGTCCAATTGTGTCATCAAATGGTCGTACATGTTCTCCATAGACGAGATCTGGAAGCCAAACTTCTTTCGAAGATCTTCAAAAATATCCTTGATCTCTTCCCGAGAGATTGGGACGTTCTCAGCCCAAGACGGATAAGCGTCTAATGCGTGGAAAGTGGCAATACTGGACGCAACAGCTTCGTCTTTGGGTTGCACATCTGCAACTGGCTGGTTGAGTAGGTTGACTGAAGGATCATTCACTGCATCTTGCCTCTCCCTCGCAAGTGCATCCTGCTGAGTTTCAGTGGCTTCTAAAGGTTTATCGTCCGGTTCAGGGTCAAGCCGGCCAAGTGATGGAGCCATAGCGTCGCCATGTTCATGATCATCATCTTCTTTAGAACGATGAAAGTAGCGCTTGAATCGTTTCATCTGGCGCAGACTAGTGAAACACCCGTGTGAGTATCACAGTCATATTAAGACACATTGTGGTTTCAACCGCCACTGTGAAAACCAGGGCTAACTCGGGATTCTGTTTTTGTGGTTGTTCCTACATGTACACACAATAACCTTCTAGTGTTTACGTTTCTCACGTAATCCATATATTTGGTGTTTTGATGTTTTTTGACCTGTGAACCCGTGACTGGGTCTCGTTCCGATGTATGGATGTTTCTACAGTGTCCACGTTTGTGTGTCTCCAACCGATATAAGGATCTAGACCAGGTTGTCCAGAGCTCCTCACGTTTATTGGCCAACGATTTTTAGGCTTGGGAACACAGGTTTGAGAGATGGGCATGGAACAGCTTGCACCCGAGTTTCTCTCAACTACTCCTACTTTTCTAGACTAGCGAAAAAGCTCAGAGGATTTCAAAATAAGGAGAGATTCCTGGCACTTCACGTAGCTGAACATTCTCACGGACCCTCACGGACCCTGTACAATTTTTTTTTCTTTTCGTCGACTATTTTGTCAACACACCCCCTTTGGGATTCAAGGCCGAGAATGGATGTTTATGTGTCCTAAACCAGTCATATTATACGATCTAGAATTAAGACGAGGTTCTCTCATTCTTTGGCTTCAATTCATTCTCGCACCTTTGTGAGCTCACAGAGTTAGCCAAGAGCTTCTACTGATCTGATTTCATGAATATATAGTCGTGTTAAGTGGGTAGGGTACTCGTAAAAGAGACCGATCTTATTGTTCCGGATCTAAACATTTGCGATCGACCGTTCGCGTAAACACCGAGTCACCACCTCATGCGCAAGTTAAAAGAAGAAAGGCTCCTATTACTAGCATTCATGATAGTGGGCTGTCTCATCGCAGTCTAATGTAGATACTATCAATAAGCCCTTCAAGTTCGAATTGTCGTAGGAGAATCTCGTTGTGTAGGAGAGGAAATCTCGTTGTTTACCTCTTTCCAGTTTTGGGGGAACGTTTCGGATCTTGACCGTATGTTGATGGCAGATCTCTTGGCCTCTCTTTTCACTTTTTTTTTCCTTCCCACTTTTCAGAATTGCTTGTAAGAAACCCCCTTCCTGTCACAGAGCTTTGATCCAATCACCAACTCCTGTTCCTTCCTTTACACAGAGTTAGCTCTACACAGTCTCTCTTGTCAAGCTACTACCAACTTATTCATTCTTTTATTTGAGGCTCTTTATTTTCTTCAGACACGTCTTACTGAGATAAACAACTAATTGAAACCAATCAAATGTTGTTCTCCAGTTTTGTTAAATCAGCTACTATTGCTGCTTCCTTAATCGGAACTGCTATCGCTCACCCAGCTGGCCACGTTCACAACCAGCACAAGAGAAATGTTGTTGTTGTCACCGAGACCGAGGTTGTTGTTGTTACTGCCGGTGTCAACCAAGTTGTGGGCGGTGCTTCCACCACCTACACTTTCTCCACTCTCAACTCTGACTTAGCTGCACCAACATCCTTGTCTACTACAGTTACTTTGCAAGGACAAGTTGCTGGGGCCTCTACCGTTTCTGCTTCAGCCACAACCTTGTCCTCCGATGAGTCCGACGATGCAACCTCTACTGCTTATTCAGTCATCCAATCCACCACTTCGACTTCATCCACGTCTGCTGCCTCAACTCCATCTTCAGACTCCAACTCTGGCTCCTTCACTGCTGGTAAAGGTATTACTTATTCTCCATACACCTCATCAGGTGCTTGTAAGTCTCTATCTGAAGTTCAATCTGATTTGTCTCAATTGACTGGTTACGAAATCATTAGATTGTATGGTGTTGACTGTAACCAAGTCGAGAATGTTTTGCAAGCTAAGGCTGATGGTCAAAAGCTGTTTTTGGGTATTTTCTTCATGGACCAAATCGAAGACGGTATTTCTCAGATCGCTTCCGCTATCGAGAAATATGGTTCTTGGGATGACGTTTACACTGTTTCCATTGGTAACGAATTGGTCAACAGCGGTGAAGCCAGTGTTTCTCAAGTTGCCTCTTACGTTTCCACTGGTAGATCTGCTTTGAAGTCTGCTGGCTACACCGGTTCTGTTGTGTCTGTGGACACCCATGTTGCAACCATTAACAACCCAGGTTTGTGTGATATCTCCGACTACATTGCTATCAATGCACACGCTTACTTTGACTATAACACCGAAGCTTCTGACGCCGGTGAGTGGTTGTTATTGCAAATTCAAAGAGTCTGGTCCGCTTGTGGTGGTAACAAGTCTGTTTTCGTTACTGAAACCGGCTGGCCTCACCAGGGTGATACCTATGGTAAGGCTGTTGCCTCTCCAGAAGCCCAATCATCTGCTATTTCTTCTATCAAGTCCAGCTGTGGTGATTCTGCTATCCTCTTCACCGCTTTTGATGATTTGTGGAAGGCCGATGGTGCTCAACACTGTGAGAAATATTGGGGTCTTTTCTAAATCTATCATGATTGAAGAAAATGTCTACAAACTTTTTTTGCTTTCAAAATGGCTATATGCCTCTTTCTTAACCTTCTCGGATGTCGGACCCATATTGGGCATCTCAACCCTTGTGTGGTCTTGTTTTTTTCTTATTTCCTGAACAGTTCATCCTACTATTTTCTTATACCCAATTTTTGATACTACTGTTTATTTCCCTGCTTGTATTTGTTACCTTCGAGGAACGTAGTCTCAACCTTCTTTACATGCCTTGCTGCCCCTTTCTGCCCCTTCATACACCATCTAATTAGCTGGAGCATGTACGTCCTTATCCGGTATAGTTGGATAGTTTGATCTCGCTGGAGGCAACCTCGTAGAGTTTGTGTTGTTTCGTGGAGGGGATCTCCAACGCGAAGATTGACGCGGTGGGCTATCTATTTGGCGACGTGGGGAACGTGAGCGAGACCTTGAAACCGACCTTGAATAAGAGCCATCTCTAGAAAAAGATCTAGCCCTGGAGTAAGATCTCGACCTGGATGGCGTCCTTGAGTAAGATGGGCTTCTTGAGTATGAGTTACTTCTTGATATAGATCTTCCACGTTCTTCCTCCAGCCTCTTTTGCTTGATTCTATCAAGTGCCACTCTCATATTTTCCGTTAAGATACCCAAGCCGATAGCTGTGAAGTAATTGATGGAGAATTGTAGATGTTCTGAGCCTTCGACTGGGAAAATACCCCTCAAATACGGTTGGATATACTCTTCTTCTAGCCTTTCTTTCAAAGCAGGAATTCCCAACTCCTCGACCAACTCCTGGAAGACGAACTTGATAAAAATACGAGAGGCACTAGTAGTCTCTGTCTCAGTCAACTCAATCACCTCAAGGGACTCCCATCCCAAGGCATCGCTAGCAAGCATATGGCCCCATAATTTGGAAACATTTCTCAAAGCGTTTGATTCATACCTGTGAATTGTGGCGTAGTTCTCCTTGAATACTCTGGAGAATGTATCAGCCCACGCCCTGCTTTGCACGCTAAGCTTCTCAGCAGTCACGCCGTAGTATTTTGAATAAGTCGTTTCCTGGGAGCAAGCCTTCACAATCATCTCAACAACTTTGTCTGCGGCTTCATCCTTCACGCCAAGCTTCAAAATCTTATGAACCGCCTCATCCGCTGACATACTACCCTTAAGAATCAAATATATTGTTTTTCTGAAATTCGTTAGGTTGGCCTGTGTCATGTCTTGGATTTCCACCTTTGTGGTCTCATTCTCATTCGCTTCTTCCTCTTCCATATAGGCTTCCTCCTCTTCAGCTTCGTCTTCCTCACTCGCCTGATCATATTCATGTTCCACTTCTTCTTCATCATCGCTGCCGAGAATCTCATGCCTTAATTGCGCATACTCTTGCTCGTGTAGGTCGTATTCTTCGTCGAATTGGAAGACATTCAACATATCTTGAGCCTTTAACTTATCATCGAGCATTATTTTATGTGTGATTTGATCATCCTCTTCAACCAAATCTAGTTCGTCTGGTATAATTGGGAACTCCTTAAAGCCATCTCTTCGTATTTGAAACAGCACCTCTACCATATACTGTGATCTTTTCTCCAATTTACCCTCTTGCAATATTTCTCGAAGTCTTTCAAATAGCTGAAGAACTGCGTTTGAGCTCACTTCT
Source organism: [Candida] freyschussii (assembly GCA_003707735.2). NCBI lineage: Eukaryota > Fungi > Ascomycota > Saccharomycetes > Phaffomycetales > Wickerhamomycetaceae > [Candida] freyschussii. The sequence goes on along the minus strand of PPLE02000001.1, from coordinate 189,562 downwards.
GACAACAGTTGCCCCGTATTTTTCAGAAGCATGCAGCATATATCAACCGAATCATCTGTAGGATTACCCAACAACAAATGTAGGATCTCCAGGATTAGAATTTCATGACAAACCTGCTGATTGCACAAATGAGCTAAGAAAGTGGTGGATGATAAGCACAGCGTCTTGTTATTCTTCTTATAGGCCTTTCTGAACTGAAGCACTAATCGAGAGACAAGTAACTCACCGATTTGTGGTATTTTGGAGTTCAGCACTGCCACTAGCGCAGCATAGACCGGGGTGAAGTTGAGCGCTTGGCTTTGAGCTTTCATCAATGTCCTCACCAAGAGTCCTTTCCCTCTATTCAAATTAAGCTTGAAGAGCTCCACAACAATGGTTTTCAGATTGCTCCTATTGGCTTTGTTGATGAGCCCATTGATCTTCTTTCTCAAACTCTCCCACTCCATCTTCTGCATCGCTCTGGAGCCCTTCTCGAAGTGGATCTGTTCCAAGAGGGCTCTCAGCTTTGCCGGGGGAACATAAACACCGCCTGATCGAAGTTCCTGAAGCCTGTTATACTCCTGCTCGACGCTCGTCTTACCCTCTTCCGTCATTATATTTCGCCTACTCGTTGGTTAACGCATTTCAACGCTAATTGCTTGACTTTTTTTTCATAACCATCTGGTCTTTGGCAGAAAACTCTCTCAACTAGCCACAACAGCAATTGTACAACGCTTTGAGGCTGTTGAAGTCATGCCCTATCAAGCTGCTATACTTACTATCGGTGACATCTCAAATGTCGCGTCATACAAGCCACTTTTCGAAAAAGCTGCAATTGTGCTCAATGAACATGGTTTTCTTGATGTCATAATACTCCCCGTGATACCACACCTCAACCAGCTCGATTCGATACTTGCCCAAACGTATACTTTAGCTACAGAAACCTTGCAAGAGATGGGTAAGCCCCGTATAGAAGTCAAAGTCCTGTTCAATGATCACTACAAAAAGTTGGATTATTCTGGTTGGGATGCAATCATATTTGACAGATGGGGTCGTGATCATATGCAACTAGATTATGATACGGACTCTCTTGAGCCTGTTGCCTGTGAAAGACTTAAAGTTGAGTCGAACCGGGTACATCTGGATCCCGATGACAGTGGAGAATCTATACACGAGGTTTGTGCCGTTGGTGGGACGTTTGACCATTTCCATGATGGGCATAAGATACTTCTCTCTGCAGCGGCCTTCCTCACTAAGACCAAGCTTATAGTTGGAGTAACCGATCAGGAACTTTTACAAAAGAAGCAATATCCAGAGTTTCTACAGAGCTACGAAAAACGGGCTAATACGGTTTTAGAGTTTCTGAATCATATCAAACCTGGATTAGTTATTGATGCCGTCCCCATTCGTGATGTATGTGGTCCAACTGCCTCGATTGAAGACATAGATGCGTTGGTTGTGAGTAGAGAAACTGTCAAAGGTGCGGAATTCATCAACAAAACGAGAAGGGAGAAAGGATACCATGAGCTGGAGGTACATGTGATCAACGTCATAGGAGGTGAAGCTGACGATGGGTTTCAAAATAAGCTGAGCAGTACACAGTTGCGAAAAGAGGAATGGGAAGCTTCTCGATCAGCTCAAAATTAATGAGGGAAATGTACAAATAGATAACATAAACTGCATTTCTGAGTAGAACTAAGAGCATACATATTTGTATCATTTACCATTACGAAAACGAAAGCGAAGACCGTCACAGTGATCATCTGATCGATATACCACCACCCTGATGAACACCAGCACGACTGGTGCGGTCTGGTAGGTCAAGGCACAAATAATCTTGAGGAGTTATCTCATCGTACAAAACAATATCGTCCGACTGCAAATATATCGGAGCTCTTCTATGAAGGTCCCAAACACACACCTGGACTTTAGCAAATTCCTTCTGCCCCAATCCCATTTTTTTCTGTAAACGTTCTCTCGTTTCTTTGAGTTTTTCACCTGGGTGTAAGGCAAAAACGAATGATATTCCATGTAAGTTTCTTGGATCTTTATAAAACTGTAATACCGGAGCCAAGATTGGACGATCTTCGTTCTCAAGTGTAGGCGGGTCCACTTCTTCAGACTCAATCAAATACTCCTCTTTCAAGATCTTTGTCTCCTCTGGCAAAATGGCACCAAAGATATCAGCACCATCACCAATCATACTAACCTCCAAATTGGAGTAAATTATTTGGCCAAACTTGCAAGCGTTATTTGACCAAAGCAACACAGAGTCTTTATCTTCATCGGAAAATCCTAATTTGGTCTGCATTTTCTCTATCAGATCCGAAATTGTGCCTTCACTGTTGATTAAAAACTCGTGATCAGTATAATGGCAGTATCCTGATGGAAGCCAGTGAAGTCTGATGGCCTTCATATTTTCAAGCTCTTTGAGAGGGATACTTAAAATCTCGTACTCGAATAACGGAGTAAGACTTGGCGAAAGCGTCTTTGGAACAACATTAGCAACAAACATGTCAGTGCGCAGAGCCGTCCGATTGCCGCCATAATTCACAAAGATTCTCAGCTTCTCAGCATCCCTATTGATATTTTTCGCAATTCTTTTGGCTAGTTCTTCGTACGACGCGTGGGTCGAGATCCACAAATCGAACGAAGCACCCTCAGGGTGCTCAGTTTCATTTTTTGAGTCAACCAAAACGTACTCGTCATCATCGGATGGGGTCGCAAGCGGCTCAACTTTCACGTGAACCCTCGTTCCCAAAAAGTTATAATATTGGTCGGCGGATTCATAAAATGGATATATCTCTAAGCGCGAGTTGCTCTCTTCTGGAAGTGGTGTTTGGACAGTTATGATGTCACCATTGCCAAGTTCACACTTGAAGAATGTGCTCTTCAAAGGAATTCGTTCAATCGAACCATTGTTCACTTCTTCAAATGCCTCTATTTCGCTTTCTTCAGGAATTTTGAGAGCTGCTTTGATCGCTGGAATTGTGGATTCAACCGCATCATCTTCATTGACATAGAGGTGGGTGATTCCTTTTAAGCGCTGTTTCTCAATGTCAAATTGCTTCAAAAAGAGAAGAATTTTAGTGGATTCAATCAAATTCTCCTCTTTATCAACGTCTATTCTTTCAATAGGCTTCAGATCAGATGGAACGTTCTCAAAGAGCTCAAGCTCAGGTTGTTCCACCCACATGTTCGCATGGGGATATCTCTTAGAGAAATGTTTTTGATAAACCTCTTCTACCAGCAGTTCACCAATATTTTCAAGCTTGGTATTTGGTCTCAGTGTTTGATTCCTTCTGTAAATCATGCTCCAGAAATTCACTTTCTCTGGGTCAATACCGAGCTTTTCCTGAATCTCAGGATATAGATCTTTGAACTTTGCAGTCTTGAGCGCCTTAATTTTGGTCGGATAGAATTCCTCACTGTAAAGACCGGGTGGAACCACTCTCTCATCAGCTCCGAGATCAAATCCCTCATAGTTCCTGAAAAGTTCATTGGTGAATAGGTTTATGTTCAAGTAAAGATGTAGCTCTTCTAATTCTTTACGTCTGCGCGCACGCTCCACCAGCTCCTTATCAACACTTTCCGAAATGTACTTGGGGACATCGCTATCAGTCACCTCTTGTAACACCTGGTCGATTTCTGACCTCTTAATATACACCAACATATAGGCACTTGTATGGCGCCTAACCTGATATGCTTGCAACTGAGCCCTTGTCATTTTAGGGTAGTTGGAAGGATCAAGGGCGTCCATACCAAAATTCTCTTCAAACACCTGTCTCTTGGTCACCTTCCAAACTTTATCATCATCAAACCTATACCAGTTATCGGATTTGTCAGGCTTTATCATTGCATAGTAGTGGCCGGTTGAAATATCACCAGCATGTACCAATACACCATGTAAGTCGTAGATACATGGTTCGGGTTCTTGACCGTCGTGGTGTTCGATAAATGGACTCAAATCAATAGATTCGGGGAACTCATAACGGTCGTTTATCTTTACCAAAGAGTCATAGTTGAAATCGTATTCAAATCTTTTCAACTGAAGATGTAACACCGCTGGGAATTCTGTGAAAATGACACCTTTTTTGGCATCTTGTAGCCCGTAGTCCTGCGCAGCATATTGGTTTTCGCCATCCATCACCTCCACCTCGATGTAGTTCTGGAACGATTGATTCAAGTTGCTCAAGCTCTTTACATTCAATTGGATATCCCAGAAGTCCTCTGTCCTGGAAGACTCGTAGTCAACATTGATGCATTTGATATAACTCTTCATTTTCCCCACAAAAGTCTTGCTTAGAGCGTTCTCCACGGGGGTGCCCTTCATTCTAGTCTCAAGTCTGTCCATCAAAATTCTGTTCAATTCTTGAACGTCGTGCTGAGTGAAAGCGTCACCGGTATCCCATCCAAAAGACTTTGTTAATTCAAGTGTATCAATAGCCTCATCCGATTGCTGTAGTTGATAAAAAATTCTCTGAAGCGCTAGCGGAACACTGTCTGTAGGGGATTCATTCTCGGTGGGGATTTGATACACCGCTTTTCTAAAACTCTTCGTGAAGAAGTATGATTGCAAGAGCGAGTTCAAGTAGCAGGTGGCTCCCTGATTCTTGAAGCCGACAAATCCTGTCTCCTGCTTCGAATCATAGTCAATGAAACTGTGCCATAAAACACCTGTAGGGTCTTTGAGGATTTTGACATAAGCGGTGATGTTGAGTTTGTCGTCAAACATCAATGGCCCATTGTGATCCCGACGTGATTGGTAGAGACTTTTCAAGTCGACAAAATTGGAGAACCCCCAATCTGTAGCATCCTTACTAAACCTTTGGTGAGATGTGTTGAGAACATAATTCTTTGGATCCTTTGGATTCGAAATGATTAGCGTGAACTGTGCGCAGACGTACCACTTGGGATCATCTGGAACCATCTCTCCAGTGGCTTCATCAAGGTGTTTTTTCGGTTGAGGCTCCAGGTAAAGAGCCAGCTGGCTGTTGGCACTCCCTTTTGGAAACAAAAGCACGCAAAACTCCCAATCGCCAACTTTGAAAGCTGGCCCACGCACCTTGTCATCAGCAAGAGCTCTATAGTCTCTGATTTCCCACGTATACGATCCAATATCAATGACTTCCTCGTCCTCTAGTGTAGGAAGAATTTGGTCCCCTAGGAAACTGAAGTCCACTGAGGATTGACTGGAGGTGGAGGTTTGGTCTGACTTCCTCTTCTTCAACTCCATGGACGTGTCCGAGGATGCTAAGGACTGTGTGTTGCTATCACTCATGGGCTCATCTCGATTCTCATTCAAAGCCATTGTAGTGGACAAATCTGCTATCCTCAATTCGTAATCAATATCTGCTCAAATTTGCGATGCAAATTACTTTCTTTATTTTTCTTTGATCCTGATGTAAGATGAACGGCAAATCAACGGCTATAGAGGTAAAGGCAGGCACTATCAGAACTTTTTGAAAAGCTGGCTTATCTTGAATGACGGATAATCTGAACACAAGTTTAATTGAGATTGGAAGGCCTGAAAATATCACCGGCTAGCCAAGTTAGAGGGTAATTGCTCTCAAACCAGGCTCAAATAGGTGTCATGTTTCCCCTTAGAATTCGCGAAACCTTATAAAGCTCATATGACGTAAGCCCACGGATAAATGTTCTCCATTCCAGCTTCGAACCAGGAGTCCAAAAGGCCTTCCAATTCCCTGCCCGGTTGGCCAGCTTTTCGGTGCCCCTTCTAATCTGCACCCGAAAAAAACCGCCTCCAAAATTTTGCTGTGTGTGTGTATAACGTGGTGGCACTAGTCTAAAAGAGAAAGAGTCGCATGGCATCAGTTGACACAAAACCGGCTTGCATGATTTCAGACCTGATTTTTTTTTTTCTACAGAGATCTCAAGAGTCAAGAATCAGGACCCAAAGTCTCAATTCACTACACGATCAAAAGGGGTGCTCTAAAGTGCATACCAGCACTTTATTCACATGGATGGATGACTGGCGAGCTGCTTCGATCGTCACTGTCAGTAGCTTAAGTACGATAGTAGTTTGACTAGTTCTTGAGCCAGTGATTTCGGCACTATGGATCCAGATAACTACGACAGACCACCTTGGAAGTCGACTGTAGTTTCCAGGGCTAACAACCCAGCCTACTCCTGCTCCCACCGCTCCACCCACGCCTTTTGTGTGTTCCACAAGGTCGAGGGCCTATATTCACTTAACGGTATGCATTTATGCGCTGGTAGGGGACACATCAAGCAATCAGCATCGAATGGTGTCAAGTGGTTGCCGTAGTCTCCCCAAACTTATATAAAGGGGAAGGGAACTTCCTCTCGATGATATTTGCTTCCTCTGTAATCTACAAGAGTTCAAATCAAGAACAACATCTTTTCAACTCACGCGCAAACAAATAAATAAAATAACAATGGGTGACATTACTTTAGGGCGTTACTTGTTCGAAAGACTTAGACAAATAGAGATCCAGACCATATTTGGTGTTCCAGGTGATTTCAACCTATCACTTTTGGATAAAATTTACGAAGTTGATGGTCTTAGATGGTCAGGTAATGCAAATGAGCTTAACGCTGCCTATGCTGCTGATGGGTATTCGAGAATTAAAGGTATATCCGCCCTTGTCACCACCTTCGGTGTTGGTGAATTGAGTGCCTTGAACGGTATTGCCGGCTCCTACAGTGAACACGTTGGTGTGATTCACGTTGTTGGTGTTCCATCCATTTCATCTCAAGCGAAGCAATTGCTTCTACATCACACTTTAGGTAACGGTGATTTCACCGTCTTCCACAGAATGTCGTCGAACATCGCACAGACTACTGCGTTCATCAAAGATATCAACTCTGCTCCAGCCGAAATTGATCGTTGTATCAGAACTGCTTACGTCTATCAAAGACCTGTATACATTGCCTTGCCAGCAAACTTGGTGGATGATCTAGTCAGCTCTGACTTGTTAAAGACTCCAATTGACTTATCCTTGAAACCAAATGACGCTGAAGCTCAAGCCGAAGTTATTGAAACAGTTTGTGACATGGTCAAGAACGCAAAGAACCCTGTCATTTTGGTTGATGCTTGTGCCTCCCGCCACCAGGTCAAAGCTGAGACTAAGCACTTGGTTGATGTTACTCAATTCCCAGTCTTTGTCACTCCAATGGGTAAAGGTGTTGTTGATGAACACCACCCAAGATTTGGTGGTGTTTACGTCGGGACCTTGTCCAAGCCAGATGTTAAAGAAGCTGTCGAGTCTGCTGATTTAGTTCTATCTGTTGGTGCACTTTTGTCTGACTTCAACACCGGTTCGTTCTCTTATTCTTACAAAACTAAAAACATTGTTGAATTCCACTCTGATTACATCAAGATTAGAAACGCAACTTTCCCAGGTGTGCAAATGAAACCGGTTTTGCAAGAATTGGAGAAGGCCATCGTTCCTTTCGTTAAAGACTACAAGCCTCAACCAGTTCCTACTTTGAAGTTGACCAACTCACCATCAAGTCCAAACACCCCATTGACTCAAGAGTGGATGTGGACAAAATTATCTTCATGGTTACGTGAGGGTGATATCGTTATCACTGAAACTGGTACTTCTGCCTTTGGTATTGTTCAGACCAGATTCCCATCAAATACTACCGGTATCTCGCAAGTTCTTTGGGGCTCTATTGGTTACTCTGTCGGTGCTACCCTTGGTGCTGTCTCCGCCTCTGAAGAGCTTGACAAGAGCAGAAGAGTCATCTTATTTGTCGGTGATGGTTCTTTGCAATTAACTGTGCAAGAGATCTCAACCATGATCAGATGGGGTTTGACTCCTTACATCTTTGTATTGAACAACAATGGTTACACCATTGAGAGATTGATTCACGGTGAAAAGGCAACGTACAACGACATCCAAAGTTGGGACCACCTTGCTTTGTTGCCAACATTTGGTGCTAAGAACTATGAAGCTCTTAGAGTATCAACGACTGGTGATATTGAAAACATTTTCGGCGATGCCAACTTTGCTAAAAATGATAAGATCAGATTGATTGAAGTTATGTTGCCGGTCATGGATGCTCCACAAAATCTGGTCAAGCAAGCACAGTTGACTGCATCTGCCAACGCTGAAAAATAATGATAATTACAAATACTAAAGTCTCTACATGTTAATAGTATAATGATTTCAATGAAGGTGAAATTTGATTCTATTATCTTCTATAAACGTATTAGAGTAACCTCAGTAGGGCGTCGAGCTACTCCAATACTGAACGGCAAACTTCATAAGATTATAGGAGCTGCTGGGCGAGACGTTGTTATATTCTACTATTGGTGTCCGGGTGAAATTTGTCAGCTTCTTGCGCACGCAAAGTTCAAGTTGAGTTGGGCAATGATGTTGTAATACCTCAAGCCCCGTGGATTCCTTATTATAGATTGTTATATATGTGCTGATACTCTTATCAAATTGAGTGCGTTATGTAGCGTCGAGTGAAAATTAGTTATCAGTTGATTATCGAATACTAGCTACTAAATTTAATAATTGCAATATTGATTATTGAAAATTGATATATTATTATTCAAACTGCGAGTTTATATAGAGATATTGATATAACTTGATTGATTATGGGATATATTACATCAGGTTCAATTGTCCAATAAAGCTGGCCGTGTAATTCGCTCTCCACAAATCATTATGCTAATTGATTAATTGCGTCATTGGCTAAGCACCAGCTAGCCTTGTAGATATATATGACTGACCTACAATCCCTGCGCTTTCAAAGCAAAAGGTCAAGCTTCAGAGAATGATCAAGAAGGTTCTGAAAAAAAAATAGCAGTGTTTTTAAACGGTTTTACAGGTTGGCCCTTGTCTTCTTCGTCGATATCAGTAGGGTCGCGGCAATCAATCACTAGCTTTGCCAGTTGCGTTGCGCAGCCACGTCCTGAGTTCACAGTGCTAACGACCAACAGTTTGAGCTCTGAACTATGAAGTTGAAGTGATGTTGTGATTCAGATTTGGACCAGATAAGGAAACAATAAGACGTTGCCTAATCGTTGTAGAAATCTCGAATATACTACTGATACAGAAACAGTGAGGCTCTTTTATCGCCTTTTAAACGGTCTCACTAGAGATGTCAAAGACTTGGATGTGGGTGTCGGTACACTGTCAACGTGCAGTTCATCGATGTCGCTGGGGCCTTTCCGGAGATTTCGCCGTGAAGGAGTGACGAACGATCTCTATTGGATGTTTGTATTCAACCTCACACTCTCTGTGTTATCCAGGCAATTCTCCACCGTGTTGCCAGCTGGTGGAGCCGTGGGTTTAGGCTCGTCAAAGACATGCCATAAGGGTCGATCCTTTGTTTTCTTCGAGCTCTCTGGCCAGTTGACATATAGTCAGTCCTTGATCACGTTAGATCTGAAAGTCCTAAGCCTTGCACACTATTTGAATTCTCTTGATCCTTGTACCATTCATGAGGTAACAATCGACCATATTCGACGGTTGTGTTATGCCTAGGCTGGAAATGTGGGTTCCGACCGCGCTGGCATGATCTGGTGTAAACATGCAGGAACATGAAGCACTGATGCCCATACCGCGATCTTCCACTCTAGGCTTATACACGTGTGCGTAGGAACAGGCTCGACTAGAGTGATAAAGACGAGGGGTGGTCTGCCTACGATAGTGGACACAGCATCACCTAGGCACAGACAATAAGAGAACGAACTTTCCCACACTTTATACAAAGATCTAACGGCTTGTACCTGGCCTTGGCACTTTGATGAACCAGCCTAGGTGGGTAGAAGTATCATTTTACCACTCCAGCGAGTGACAAAGTAAGCAGCTTAGTCAAACACTTTTTAGCTGGACACACAGGACTCAAACATAGGCGGAAGATAGTTTTGAAGCTTTTGCAAAGTTAGAACGGCAAAGGAGCGCAGATTCGATTTTCGATTCGCCCTGCAGTGTGCACATCCGTCGAAGAAGGAGCCTCAAAGCAGCCCAAAAAGGCGTTGTACAAAGCGTGGATTTGGAAACACTTTGCCCGAAACACTCCTGAGTCTTAATATCAGCCTATACCATTAAATCTGGGATTCAACCTCTGCGGAAGCAAAACTATTCGCCCAGAACTAAACGGATTCAAGTGACTAAAAGCGCAGACAAGCAGTTTCCGGTTGAGCCCACACAAAATTTCAGCCCTTGGTCAAATTCATCGCTGCTCTCTTGTTTAGCATCGCAATTAAACCCTCTGCTGATTGAAGAGAATCGTCTTCAAAAAAGAAGGAGTCATCGTCTGAGCTCATCTGTCTGCCCTATCAGCATAAGCTTTTGTCAAGCCTATTTTTGTCATTGGGGGAAAACTTTTCTCAGATTGAGTTCTAGATAAAGCGGTGGCTATCTTTTGGTATTAATCATGGCGCCGTTTTTGAATACCAACAGGTTTACCCAGTCGACGAGACGGGCTCTCGGAAAGCTGCCTTTCCAAATGCCTGCCAATAGGATCAGGTCTACTTTCTTACTGTTGATCTTCGTCGTGCTTGGTTTCCAACTGATGCTTTTGAGCAACCCATCAGCTGTTAACCTGCCAATCAATTACAAAGCTGCAAGCAGTGATATGGTATTGGTTGTGGACAAAAACACCCCAACCTCTACACATTACAAGTATCTTCTCGATAAATATACTGAGAAATTTCCTTCTCAAACGCTTCAGAGGAAGTGTGAAACGTATTTCGATGAGTTATACCGTCTGGATGAGGACTGGGAGATTGTCGACCCTAACAAGGATGCTAATGGAGATTACAAAAAGGAGAGTTTCGACCATGATAGGTTCATCGCTGACAAAATCATCGAGTATAAGAAAAATCACGATGATAAAGAACCTCCTGAAGGTGAGAAGGCAGAGTTCGAATTAGAGTTTCAAAAGGCATTTGAGAAAACAATGTCAGCTGAACAGGCAATGGTTGATGCTGTAACACATCTTAGAGTATTTGGTCAATGTTATTTGACAGAACAAAAAGGACTGCCAGGATTTGGGGATTTTTTCGGATCAGATGATGATGAAGGTAATGGGATCGACTTATGTTACGACGTTGAACAAAGACTATTTCCATGGTTGTCAAGAGAGCTTCCAACTTTCAAGAGATGGGATGGTACCATTGTCAAGGGAATTCCGAAAATGTCAAAGTACGTCCAAGACGACTACGATGACAGTGATATTTTTGCTACCTATAAAAATGGCGAAGATGTCACAGATCTGCTGGAGGAGGAGAAGACTAAAACAAACAAGAAGATTGGGAAGAGAGCGATTCAAAGAAAACAGTGCTTTATGAATCAATGGAGATCATCGCTAAATGGCAGAGGAATTGTGTTATCTGTTGCTGACAAGTACGAACATGATTTAATCGGTCTTTTAAGAGTCTTGAGAGCCCTTAACAACAAGCTTCCCATTCAGCTAGTTCATAAGGGGGATTTGAGCGAAGACATCCAAAAAAAACTCATCGAAGTTGCTCGCTCAGATGAGGTCAAAGTACCCTTGTACCTTTATGACAAGGTCCAAATGGATATCCCGCACAATTTCCCAAAACAGGAACTGTGGTTTGTGAACGCTAAGAGATGTATTAGGAAAGAGTATCAGGACAAATTTATAGGCTTTGCAAATAAGCTCATTGCCTACCTTTTCAATTCCTTTGACGATATTATTCTTATGGATACAGACTCAATTCCTTTAGTCAAACCGTCTCAGTTCTTCCATCTGGGTCCATTCCAAAGAACACAGACAGTTTTCTTCAAGGACAGATTCAATGCTGAAAGGGTTTCAAAGCATGACTCTCTTTACTTCAAAAAGCTAATGCCGACTGTGGTCGACCAATCACTTTTCCAAATCCCTAGGGTCACAAGTCGTACTCTTGGCAACAGATATATGGAGAGGCAATTCCGCCACCTGATGGAGGCTGGTGTTGTTGCCATCAGGAGATCGACACATTTCATTGGTATTTTGACTGCGGTACAATTGAATTTTTGGAGTGCCACTTCATCTCGTATCTGGGGTGATAAAGAACTATTCTGGCTAGGTCAATCCATCAGTGGGAACGAAAACTATGAATTCAACAAGTATGATGTTGTTGCCGTTGGGGAACTAACTCCAATGGAGGATAGACCAAGAAATACGATCGCACACGAGCTATGTTCAACACATCCTGGACATCTCAGTGGTGATGATAATTATACTTTGTTGTGGATCAATTCCGGGATGCGCTTCTGTAAAGTTGACACTTGGGATGGTGATATGGATCAAGAAAGAAACAAGAAGTACTTCAAGGATGCTAAGGAGCTGGAGCATTACTACAAGTCTCCTGTTAAGATAAACGCTGCATTGATCCCTCCAGGAGGTGACCGTGTTAAGGAGAATGACAAGATGGAACCGGCAAGAGGTTGGATCATGACTCCTTCCTGTAGAGGTTATCTTTGGTGTGCCTACGACATCATTGGCGGATCCACAGATCCTTTGGACCGTGGTGCTTATGTTGAATATGATAATGTTACTGAGCTAAGAAACGAATATCTTGGGAAACTTTGGCTGGAGCAAGATCTAGTCGAGCTTGGGAAGTATGAGATTGCTCTAGTGGAAGACAAAGAAAAGAAAATAGCAGATGAGAAGAAAAAGGCCTTGGAAGCGAAGAAGAAAGAAGAAGAGGAGGAGGCGCGGAAGAAGCTTGATGAAGAGCAGAAGAAGCTAGAGGAGGAGCAGAGGAAGTTAGAGGAGGAGCGTAAGAAGCTGGAGGAGGAGCAGAAAAAGGTTGAAGAACAGAAGAAGGCTGAAGAACAGAAAAAGGCTGAAGAACAGAAGAAGGCTGAAGAACAGAAAAAGGCTGAGGAACAAAAGAAGGCTGAAGAGGAAGAGGAAAAGAAGTTACAAGAGCAGAAGGCCGAAGAGGAGGAGAAGAAGAAGGTCGAGGAGGGGAAGGTGCAAGATGAATCGAAGAAAGATGAAGAAAGTAAGGAGTCAGGGGAGCAAGCAGCCGGGGGTGACCTCAAAGATACGAAAGATGAGAAAACTGGTAATCAAGATGAGGAGGGAGAAAATGAAAAGCAAGATGATAAAAAAGAGACAGGGAAGCAAGATGAAACAGAAGAGTTGCCTATGTAGGCGAGTATAACGATTAGTGAGTTGTATATTATTGTTATAAAATGTTTTTCCGTAACCACGATGGATATCTGTAACCAATTAATACCTGAAAAATGCTAAGGAATAAGTGGCATAGCGCTGATCACATCTACATTCAAGGGAATCCACATTTTTATGAAAATGAATTGTTATAAACTATGAACAACAAATGGCGAATGGTGGTAGTCGGTGTATGGGAGGTGGGCAGTGAACTCATACTCCATACGAGAATCTGTCAAACTTGAGGATAATGAAGACCGTAGTCGCCAATCGATAATGCGAACCAACATAGCACCATACGTAGGATGCGGACAGCGCAGACAATTCACTGTGGGAGATCTTGTGGGTCTGGGTTGTGAATCCAGTGTTGCCCGAGAATTGGGATCTTTTGGAAAAAAGTCTGCTGCAAAAGTGGAATACCTTCAGTAAACACGAAAAGGGCAGTCATAGTAGTGGCGCCCCATATGGCCAAGTTTGGAGCGTAAGTAAAGAAGTTGGCAACGTTCAACTTGCCCAAGTGTGGGAGGACTTTGATAGCTGGCTTCGAAATGTACTGAAGTATTGTGGTTAGTCTCAACGAGGAGGTACGAAAGTGCATTTCTAGCTCTCAAGGGTCACTCACTTGAACCATTTTAGTAATGTTGTCAAGAACTTCTCTTGTCGTGATTGTGAAGTCAATGGAAATCAGTCAATCTTGACTACACGATTTTTTACTACTTGATTTTCAAATGCCAGTTTACCATTGGCTAACAAACTAGGCCGCGAAAATTTCAAGTCACGTGAAATGTATAGGGGCGTATGAGCACGTGACAGCTATTTGTAAGCGGTTTGATCTCCTCCTATACATCAGGCATCAAGCATCAGGCTATGAAAAAATGCGCGCCCCAGAAAGAAAAGTCCAGATGAATTTCGGATTTTGATCGGCTTGTTGGTTTTCGACAACCGCATGCATGATTGGCTCAAAGACACTTTCCGAGGGGTGTAGAGTCTTGAGGGTGAGAGTATAGGGCGACCACAAGACATAGGAATCGATCGGTTTCGGCTACACCAAACGAGATGCTTCTGGACAACTGTAGAGCTTCAAAAAAGGTTTTGTTTGCACCGCTGTTCTTCCGTAATAGGCATTAATAAGGAGAAAAGTTTTGGGGGCTCGATGAAATTCGACGCATTTGCCCTAGTTTGTCCCAAACTTGACCCGCGAATTGCGAAATCAGCGCAGAGTGATGGGACATATGCATATTCATGTGGAAGTTTTGAAAGTTGAAACGTGCCCTGCAGCAGATGTCATGCACGATTCTGAACTGTCACTTGGCGGGAAATTCTATACGGTAGCCGCGAGGCTCAAGGGCCAAGAACCAAAAACTGTGAGGTCGTGAGACAAGTTACCAAAAGTTTGCAACATCGACTTCATCGAGTTACGACACACTTTACTTTGATAACGGTGCCTTTTCCCGTTGGAAGAGCGCAATTGTCATTTGCATATCATATAGATCAAAACCGAGTGTAATCAAGCCTTGTTTGACACAGCACAATTCCGATCTTCAATAAAGTGTCTTGCGATAGCTTCTCTGCCGACCCACAACCAGCGAAAGAGTTCAACGGAGCGTTAACACCTGAATTGTTGCATGCCACCAGACCTATAGCGAGCATAACACACTGTGATCCACGATGCTTCGAGCTAGACGACTTTTAGCTGGGCTTATAGCGACGCCCATTACCTGGATGAGCTCGACACTCAAAAATCAAGCAACCGTTCCAAGCGCAGATTCTTTTGTCTATCAAAAAAGAGAGAATTTCTACTTCAAGTCCAAGATACTAATTCTTATTGCCCTCATATTTCTTGGAGCTAACCTCCTTCTGTCGTCGTTGATTTTCAACGTCTCAAATTACTCACAATTTGTCGACTCCACGAGGAATCTAGCTCTTTATCTCACCCTACACAAAACCTACTTCCAATCAAGAAATTTCCTCTCACAGTTCAGACTTTCCAATAATCCCAAGATATTTATCAATGAGAACAAAGCTCACAACAACTTCCATCAGAATTTCTCGACTGCGGCTTATTTGAATCACCTTGTCAGAGTTTACGAGACTGAAGAATTTCCTGAGACTTACTTAGAGAACCATAAAATCGAGTTCCATTGGGCTGATTGGGTAGATACTTCTCCAGCAAATGCCTTCATTGACGCTTATGACTCTTTGATCCAAGATTTTGATAATGATGAGGAAAAACTCTACAATTTTATCCACAAGGCTTGTTTTGATAAAATTTATGACGTTAGAGACCCTTGGCTTGATGAAGAGACTTATAACCAAAAACTAAACCTTCAAGATCAATTACAAAGTATAGGTATTTGCTCCGCCCTTTTCAAACATCTATATTGGACAATTCCTGAAAGAGTGTTGTTTGAGACAGACTTCAAATACTTTGATTGGCCGGTTAAGGAAAAGAGAAGAAGTAAACCACAAGGACTTGAAGGTCTCGCCAGTATTTACCATGGGAAAGAATCTGTGTCAAAGCATGATATAAAAGTCTTCTCCTCTTCAATCACCGATAGGGTTTCATCTGTCAACCGCTTAGAGAGCATTATGGATGAGAAAAGTTTCAAGAAGGAAGATCTGGCTTTGAAGCCACAACTGAATCAAGATCCAGCAGATTTCAAGAAACCGAACTTTGATGAACTTTTGGCCAAGTATGAAGCTATCGAGAAACCAACAAAGGCTGAAAAAAAGTATTTGGACTTTTTGAGGTACTCTAAGGCTGAGGTGGGCAACGCCAATAGATTTTATTTTACTTTCCCATACATTAAGGCAGACGTTAAGGCAGAACTTCATCATTACAACTTCCCATGGATTAAGCAGATCATCTCGCACGAAGAGCGTATAAAGGTGATACACCATCTGATTAGAAGTTGGTTCAAGTTCTGTGAACATGCTAATATTATCTCTTGGTTTAACTACGGTAACTTGATTGGCTGGTATTTCAATGCTCAAAATCTACCTTGGGATAACGATGTCGATGTTCAAGTGTCTATAAATGATCTTGATAAAATCGGAAGAAATTTCAACAACACCCTTGTCGTGGAAAATCCAAAGCTTGGCGATGCCCTATTTTGGCTACAGACTGATCCATTCTATTTACAACAGAACGATTTCCAATTCATCGATGCTAGATATATTGATGTTAAGACTGGAATTTACATCGACGTGTCTGCACTATGGCAAGATGATAGGCCTTTACCGGACAATATCAAACCACAAGAGGGAGAGATTGCATTTCACTGCAAGCATTATAATTGGTTTGTATTCAGTGACATTTTCCCTCTTAGAAGAACACTCTATGAAGGTGCACAAGCTTATATGCCTAATAGGATTGATGCTATCTTGAAAAGGTTTTATAACGAAAAGGCTATGAACAAATGGAATATTTTTGAGCATAATTGGCAACCAGATCTTGGATTATGGGTGCAGAACCAGATTTGCGAGCTAGATGCTGTCCCACCTACTGAGAAGAGATTTGACGAAGATGGCCAGCTGACGTTATACGGAGCTTGTAACAACACGAAATTACTGCTGGAATGGCAACGCTCTAAAAAACTTTATGAAGTACACAAGAAGGAACACGAATTGATCAAGAAGGGTGAGGAGTCTACTCACTTGAGTGCTAAAGACCTCCCTGTATTCAGGTTCTTTGATTATGACGAGTTTAGATGAATTATCGTCCCCAGGCATACACATTATACATAAATATATAGCTGTTCTATTTGTTAACTGTATGAAGCGTTCTATATTTCCACTCTACCGAATAAAATCATGAGCATACAATGTCCAGCACTGTTGTGTCAAATAGGAACTCCAGACCAACATGTGTTTCGGTGTCCTCATTCCATATTATCTTCAAATATCTCAAAACTTTTTCAGCAAGACTTGAATGTATAGTTTCGCTCACGCTTACGAAACCAGATTCGAAGAATTCACGTTGTTCTTGAGTTATTGATGCACTGCCACCTATGAACATAGTCCATATGGAGAGAAGGGAAGATGGGTCCAGCGACTTGGAGTATTTCATTTCCTTGATGATCAAATTCACCTCATCCTGTATGTCCTCAATAGTTGCCCTTGGGTCACCAAGTTTTTTAAGAACTATCAAACATCCATGCAAAACAGCTCTGGCATAGGTGAGACTTTGCTTCTGACTCTTGTCTAGAGGCGCCTGTGCAATCACGTCGAGTTCTTTAAGATTCGCCAATGCTTGCTCTCTCATATCCAAGCTCAGAAGTAGATCCTCCTGGGACAAAGGTAAAGTATTCATACGGCACATCCAGCTGCATTTGGTAGAGATTTCATGTGCCTTAGACCCGACTCCTAATATGGGATGATCTAACCAAGGGTCGTTTGTCGAGTTTTTGTTGAAAGGGCGTAGCATCATTCCACCAAATTGCTCATAAAACTGGAAAGGTGAAGGGACTTTCAATAGCTTGTCATGACGGCACATCATAATTGTGATTGCGTAATTAAAGATGAAATGCTCGGTAAGAATTCGATCTAGAGGTGAGATTTGGAAGGAGGCATTAGAGGATGCTGCCTTCAAAAATCTCTTCTTCAAGATTTCATATGCGGCACTCAAGTGCGCTGCAGACTTTGTAGCATTTAGACCTATTGACTTATCTCTAAGGCATAGTGTCTGTAAGAGCTGGACAGAGATAAACAGGTGATCCTCACATCCATCTTTGGAGGCTTGTATATCTTGTATGAGGAGATTAACAGCTCCAACGTATCTTTGATGCGCCTTCATGAGATATGAGTCGTTTGAGTAAGCGATAAGAGAAGCACCGCAAGCCAAGAAGATCTCACGCACGGTTGTGTTGGCAACAGCATAAGGCAACAAGATTGTCATTGGTGAAAGAAGAGGGTGACAATGTGACGGGGTGATAGAGGTCAAGAAGATATTGACAAAGCTATCATAGCACAACAGATCCTCTCGAGACATTGGTACCCCTGGAATAGTGTGCTCAAATGACTCATATGGCAGACTGGAGATCGAGGATGAGCGTGATATATTCTCACTTGGTTGTTCATTCGAGTTGGCATACTGAATGTGAAGGAGTTGGTACAACAATGGATCATCCTGTAGATGGGGGAAGTCCAACACCGGCTCAGAGGTCATTGGATCCATGATGTCGTTGTTGATAAGTTGCGTAGCTCCTGTCTCTTCACTGCCGTTGTCAACTTTAACGTGCTTCGGCCAACCACACTCGAATCCTCGCCTGATACAATTCTTGCACGCTGGCTTCTGCTCATCACATTTTTTCTTCTTCTTTTTGCAATTGAGACACCCGTTGGTGGTCTTAACGAACTTACGTCGCACTCTCCGATACTTGAGCACGGGAGCAGATGAGTGTAAGTCGAGTATTTGCTGATAGGAGTGATACGTGAGCTCGCTATCCATATTTGACCAAACCTGTCGCTTTCTTAAATTGAGATGGACAACTCGCCGTGTTCCTAAAAAGATTCATGGATTGTGTAAACCCTCGAGGGTTGAAGATATTCGTTTATATGCGCTTTCCTAATCCGGATACCGCACAACGCTCCACCGAATATATAAGCTGGGATCCCTTGACGAAGCCCAGCCAACCTAGGATGATGGACATTAGAATATGGCTTCTACTAGAACAGTCACGAGCGCAACATTGAGCCTCTCGGCCGTGCATCCGGCACGCAGTCTGACTATCCAGCCAGGTCGTCTTCTCAACACTATCCATCAAACTGCTGAATGGGGAGCCAAATACCCATGGGGTGATCATCCAACTGAGACAGGTGTTTGTCGTTTGGCACTTTCTGATGAGGACAAGAAAGTGAAGGACTGGTTCGTCAGTGAAACCAAGTCACTGGGCTGCGAGGTGAAGGTTGATGAGATGGGTAATATCTTTGCTGTGTTCCCTGGACAAGAACCTGATGCGAAGCCAACAGCGATAGGGTCACATTTGGACACACAGCCAACCGGTGGTCGCTACGATGGTATACTTGGTGTTTTGACCGGGTTAGAGGTGTTAAGAACGCTAAAGGAGAACAATTATAAGCCAAGATATCCCATTGTTCTCATCAACTGGATGAATGAAGAAGGTGCAAGGTTCCCCATGGCGTTGATGGGGAGTTCAGTTTGGGCTGGTATCAACAAGAAAGAGGATATTCTCAAAATCCAGTCAGTTACTGATGAAAAGCCCGTGACTGCGGGAGAAGAGTTAAAAAGAATCGGATACGCGGGGGAGATGGAGTCGTCTTATTTAGCTATGCCCATAGCAGCACATTTCGAAATCCATATTGAACAAGGTCCAGTTCTAGAGAGAGAAAACAAAAAGATTGGTGTCGTTGTCGGGGTTCAGGGGTATAGTTGGTGGAAAGTACACGTCAAGGGGAAGGCACAGCACACGGGGACAACACCAATGAATATGAGAAGTGATCCTTTACTTGCAGCGTCTAAGATGATCGTCAAAGCTAACGAGATAGCCCTGAAGCATGGCGGGATGGCCAGTACTGGCATACTGGAGCTTGGTCCTGGTGTTATGAATGTTATTCCAGGCGAAGTGAGCTTTGGCTATGATCTGAGACAGACTGATGATGCCAAGATGGAGGAGCAGATACAAGAGGCCAAGGAAGAATTCACCAAGATTGCCAAAGAAACTGGAGACAATATTAGTGTCGAGTTTGAGTACATCTATACTCAGAAGGCGACACACTTTGACGAAACATGTATTAAATGTGTCAGAGAAAGTGCTACTGAACTGTTTGGCGCTGATCAGGTGAGAGATATCATAAGCGGTGCCGGTCACGACTCTTGCTCTACTTCGGTGCACGTCCCAACTTCAATGATATTCATTCCTTCCAGAGATGGAGTTAGTCATAATCCGGAGGAGTATAGCACTCCTGAGCAGGTCCACGAGGGATTCATGACAATGTTGGGAGCAGTTTTAAAGTACGATGCTTTGAGAACCGAGTAAGAAGTATTTCACCGGCTTTTGAGAAATACATTGTTAGAACGGCTTTTACAGTGCCACAGCTGTACTTGATTATCTACATTCAAACCTGAATTTGAGAATCTTCGTATCGTAGAGATTGTAATCAGGACGTATCAACCCGGGGCATCTCTTTAGGTCCCTCCCTCTACGGCTTAGATGGAACTTTCGGTGGATGATGGAGTCGGTTCTACGCTGGTATAGAATAGATGTAGGGGGGTTCGACTATTGCGGAACCCCAAAGTTTGATTCGCCGAACGTTCGTATCGGGCCTGTTTAACTGATTTAGTGACAACCGAATTGGGATACCGCGAGTTGTTCTATGAAGATTCGTTATAGAAGCTTCCAAAGCCCGATTAGGCAACAATTAGCATCGAATTTTTTTTTCTGAGCTCTTCGAGTCTTACGACCAACGGAGATTACATCGAGAAACCGTCGACTACGATCTGACTACGATCGTTCTCAACTCGGTATTCCGAGCCTAGTAGAATACAGTACCTCAATTTCCACCAGCGCGCCCACATTTGCGACTCGAGAGGATCATGAAACATGAGCGGTTCGTGTCTATTCGCTGTGTCAGTTGTGCTCTAATGCTCTGATGAACCGGTGAAGTGCTGGTGTAAACTGGTCACAGAGCGGTAGTCGACTGATAAAACTGGTGCGATACGAGCTTTGATCAGCTTTTCAATTACATGATCTCGGATGGGTCCGTTCAAGCAGGAAAAGAACAATCTTTGACTGACCTCCAGCTTTTTGAGATCTGTTGATTGATCTTTGGGTGCACCGCAAGGTGTCAAATCGAATATTAACTGTGGTTCATGGACTCTTCCATCTGGGGGGTCCGGGGGCACTCTCTATCTATCTAATCTTGGTTGCGTAATCACGGAAACCTCCGCCCAGGGTTCTCGAGAGCACTGACCAATCAGAAGCCTCCCCCAGATCTGGCGAATTTTTCACTTCGAAGAAACAGCAGCGAGAGGTGGCAAGAGCCCGAGAGCACGTTATCTGATACTCGAGGTAACCGTTGAGCTGCCCCATTGTTGAACGCCCCCATTTCTGGCAGCTTTGAGCCCACTTTCAAGGCCCCGGAAGACTCCGATTTGCGGCAGCTTTATTATCTCTGCTGCGACCTTCTCGGGTTGCGTGGTGTTGGGATGTGTGCCTTGCGGTTGGCGCCTTTTTTTGCTCTTATCAAAAGCTTGCGATGAGCAGTCCATACAATATTGCATTTCCTTTTTTCTTGGTCTGGATATATAAGTTGCGAACAATGCCAGTGTTTAGTTTTGCGCTCATACTTGCCACGGTATAGCTCAAATGTCCGACATCAAGGAAAAGAATACAGCAAACTTCGAGGAGGTCGAGGAACAGGAGAAAGGTTCTTCGTCTTCGTATACCGAGGTATACGCCTCGAAGAATATTTTCCAGAGAATCTTGTACAAACTCTCATTACAGAAGGACTCCAACTTGACCATCAGTGAACAGTTTCTTGTCAACAAGGATTTACAACCGGTGCTTGACGAAGACGATAGACCTTGGAGATGGTGGAACTTCTGCTTCTTCTGGGTCGCTGATGCCTTTAATGTGAACACTTGGCAGATTGCATCTACTGGTGTTCAAGCAGGGATGTCCTGGTGGGAAACTTGGATCTCAGTCTGGATTGGATATGGTCTGGTTGGATGCTTTTTGTTTGTTTCTCAAAGAGTTGGTTCTCATTACCATATCACATTCCCAGTCAGTTGCAGAGCAAGTTTTGGTACATTTGGTTCCATTTGGCCTGTGATTAACAGAGTTGTCATGGCTATCATTTGGTACTCTGTACAGAGTTGGATCGGTGGTCAGTGTGTTCAACTGATGCTCAAGGCTATATTCGGGGCTGACTTGGATACTAGAATTCACAATTCTATCCCAAGCTCGGGCACAACAACATTCCAGTTCATGTGTTTCTTTCTTTTCTCTCTGTTCTCTTTGCCTTTCATTTACTGCAGACCACAAACGGTGCGTCATCTGTTCACTGTAAAGGCGTGGGCATGCTCCACTGCTGGTATCGCGTTTTTGGTGTGGACTATAGTTCGTGCCGGTGGTATTGGTCCAGTGGTGAGACAAAAGACAAAGTTGTCCGGTTCAGAACACGGTTGGGCCTTTGTTGATTCTACTATGAACTGTCTAGCCAATTTTGCTACTCTTATCGTCAACGCTCCGGATTTCTCGAGATTGGCCAAAAAGCCTTCTGCATCTGCACTATCGCAGGTGCTGGCCATCCCAATCTGTTTTGCAATCACCTCATTAATCGGAATCTTGGCTTCTTCCGCATCAACATCCATGTATGGAGAAACTTATTGGTCCCCATTGGATCTATTAACTCGTTATGTTGAGAGCTATACTTCCGGTGACCGTGCTGGTGTTTTCTTCATCTCTTTTGCCTTTGCTTTGGCCCAAGTAGGAACCAACATTTCTGCAAACTCTCTATCTGCTGGTACAGATGGTTCCGCACTTCTTCCACGCTATGTCAACATCCGTCGTGGTGGGTTTGTTTGTGCTGCTATTGCTTTCTGCGTATGTCCATGGAATTTCTTTACCACTACTGCAAACTTCACAACTTATTTGTCTGCCTACGCTGTCTTCCTATCCTCAATTGCTGGTGTTGTTGCTGCAGATTACTGTGTGGTGAGAAGAGGATATATCAATGTGTTCCATCTTTATTCGAATGACCAGAAGCTCAACTATTCTTTTAACAAGTTGGGAGTGAACTGGAGGGGATACGTTGCATATATTTGCGGTATATTGCCAAACGTTGTTGGATTCGCTGGTGCCTGTGGTAATGATGTTCCAAAGGGCGCTACATACGTATACAAACTTTCTTTCTTCACTGGATACATCAGTGCCTTTGTCGTCTATTGCACTTTGGTTTACTTTTTCCCTGTGAAAGGTATGCCAGTGAAGAAGTTTTTGAAAGAAGGTGGCTGGTACGAAGAGTTTTTGAATGGCAAAGTTGATGATTTCGAAAAAGAGATCAACGAGTTCCATCCAAATGAATATGTCAAGGGTCAGACGAGATTACTACATTAATTTGATAGTCGTTCTTGTTTTCGATTGTGTGATTATCCTTCACTTAGCTATGCTTTTTTATGTTTGTCTTGTTGAATGCAAGTGTTTCTGGTTTTCTGCTCTACTTTCTGTAGCTAAGGTCAAATGTAGAGAAATACCCAAAGTGACTATGACCCACAACTTCGCAATATAACTGGCTTCTATGATCTTGAGTTTGACAACTCTTCATTTCTTCAATGGCCGTCAATTCATATGCCCGACCGTTATTTTATGCTGCGCGTACCGCCAACTAGCATCACCAGTTCGAGACTGAAGGCAGGAAGCGAATTCAAATAATCAACAATAACCTGGAGGGAAAATATCGTCCAGGGGTTCATTCAGCGTCAGGTTCACAAACCACACTCACGTGTTTGTCACACCACCTATGGCTTCTGTGGTTGTTATAGGGGTTCGGCTTTCCAAATAGGCGCATTTTACCTAAACAAGAGCCGTATGCAGTTGTGTCATATTCCATGCATGCAAAATTTTCAACTCATTACTTGTCACCAGTTCAGTTATATACGTGGGGTGTCTTGCTTCAAATGCCTATGATCTTCTTTTTTGGGGGTTCATTCCTCAAGGAATCGCCAACATGGATCTCCCAGAAAAGCGGTGCTCTTTGAGCATCAAGACTTCGAACTCTGAGAACACCACTCTAAAATCTATCAGAGGCCCTTGGCATCGCCGTTTCCTGAACTTTTTGTCTCTCCAGGAGGAGGATCTGTCTTTATCGCAGGCTTTTCTAATCAACAAGGATTTACAACCAGTTCTCGATGAGGAGGACAGACCTTGGTGTTGGTATAATTTCGTCTTTCTTTGGATATCGGAGTCTTTCAACGTGAATACTTGGCAAATTGCATCTACTGGTGTTCAAGCTGGGCTATCCTGGTGGGAGACCTGGATTTCTGTATGGTTGGGATATGGGTTTCTTTCTCTTTTCGTCTTTGTCTCTCAAAGAGTAGGTTCCCACTACCATGTATCCTTCTCTGTGAGCTGCAGAGCCAGTTTTGGTACTTTTGGCTCCATTTGGCCAGTTTTGAATAGGGTTGTTATGGCTATCGTTTGGTACAGTGTTCAAGCCTATCTTGGCAGTGAATGTGTTCAACTAATGCTTAAGGCCATCTTTGGAGCAGATTTGGATACAAGAATCCATAATTCCATTCCAAATTCTGGCACAACAACTTTCCAGTTCTTGTGCTATTTTCTTTTCTGTTTGGCGTCTTTGCCATTCATCTATTGCAGGCCACAGAGTATCAGACATCTGTTCACTGCAAAAGCGTACTTGTGTTCCACTGCTGGTATCGCATTTTTAGTCTGGACAATTGTTCGTGCCGGTGGGATTGGTCCTGTTGTTGAAGAACGGACTCAGCTTAGAGGATCAGCTCACGCATGGGCATTCATTAAATCTATGATGAATTCTTTATCCAACTTTTCCACTTTCATTCTGAATGCCCCGGACTTCTCCAGGCTGGCGAAGAAGCCGAGAGATTCCTCACTACCACAACTGATAGCAATTCCAACTTGTTTCGCATTGACCTCGCTTGTCGGTATATTGGCCTCATCTGCCTCCAAGACTCTATATGGAACGATATATTGGTCCCCTCTAGATCTACTCACTCGTTATGTTGAAAGTTCCACTGCTGGAGACCGTGCTGGAGTCTTCTTCATTGCATCTGCCTTCACCTTGGCTCAAATCGGTACTAACATATCCGCCAATTCGATATCTGCTGGAACTGACGGCTCAGCGTTGCTCCCTCGCTACATCAACATTCGTCGTGGTGGATTCATTTGTGCTGCTATCGCATTTGCGTTGTGTCCTTGGCATTTCATGACAAGTTCAGCGAACTTCACCACTTACTTGTCTGCCTATGCTGTCTTTCTCAGTGCTATTGCCGGTGTCATTGCTGCAGATTACTTGGTTGTCAGAAGAGGCTACATCAATGTTTTCCATCTGTATACCAACAGCTCAGCTGCCAACTATTCTTACAACAAGTATGGGGTGAATTGGAGAGCTTATGTCGCATATATCTGTGGGATCTTGCCGAACGTTGTTGGGTTTGTTGGTGCATGTGGTGCCACTGTTCCAATTGGTGCGACATATGTTTATAATCTCTCCTTCTTCTGTGGTTATATTGCTTCTTTTGTCGTTTATTGTATCTTGGTTCTGTTGTTCCCGATCAAGGGCTTGCCTGAAAGCAAATTTTTGACTAGAGGAGGCTGGTACGAAGAGACTGCCGAATACAACGTGGAATATTTTAACGAAGAGGTTAAGGAGGTACATCCTGACGATTTTATGAGGGCTGGCAAAAACCTAGAGATTGATTGACTTTATTGTGCCCTCTCTTACAGGCAAAACTGGTTATGTAAATAGTACTGCATCCATAGATTCCCCCACAAGTAAGAGTAATCAGCTAATGATACAATTATATTTACAACAGCTGAAGTTACTGGACAATATCACGTTTCTTGTAAGTCTTCGCTTTGTGATTCGTTTTCACAGGAGAACGCTTATATTTCAACGAAAATAAATAAGATCATACACAACTTCAGAGCTTGGCTGGGCCCAAAAGGTTCAAAGCTGCGTTGTTTATAACGCAAACGTTTCTCTCCACAGACCAGGTTTGGAATGTGATCTTGTCACCATTCTTCCAAGCCTTGATCTTCAAGTGCTCACCTGGGTAGACGACATTAGTGAAACGCACTTTGACTTCCTTGAAAGGCCCAAACTTTTCATACAACTGCTTGATTGTTATACCAAAGAAAGCCAACCCATGCAAAATTGGAGCAGGGAAATTGGCTTGTGCGGCAAAAGCAGGATCAATATGCAATGGGTTATAATCACCCGAAAGTCTGTAAATAGCAGCTTGATCTTTTGACGTTGGAACAATAGCTTCAAAATCTGGCGAGATTTTTGGTGCTTCGTGGTTGGCCTCTGCGAACTTCGTTCTCTCGTGGTACTTTTTGTTGTCACCTTGGGCCTTTCTAACAAATGTTGTAGACTCATTGTAGAAAATCAACTCGCCAGAATCCTTATCATATGTTTTGAACCCACCAACAACGACAGCAGCCTTAGAACCCTTATTTTCAACCTGTACAGGGTACCCCTCGGTACGCAAAGTAGCTGTCGTTGGAATAGGGAACTTCTCAATTCTCAAGTACTGTTCACCATGTAGTAACAGTGCAGGGTTGAAGTTTCTCAAAAGCTTACTTAAATCCAAGCCACCACTCTCATTCATGAATGGAATAACACCATAAGATGGAATGACCTCAAACTTTGGCGAACCTTCGTATACATAGTTGAGTTCGGTAGCTTTTGCCCCGAGTCCCAAGTTGTACAAAATAACGTCACGTTCGTTGTAATGGAAAATATTGTTTGGCTTGGATTTCTCATCGTCATCTTCATCGTCATCATCATCATCTTCCTCTTCTTCAACTCTGCTCAAAGATCTAAAGATGTTCAAGGTGGAATCTTTCGTGGTCTTGTTGCGAGCAGACTCACTGAAGTCAACAATTTCAGCCCAATGGTCTCTAACAAACTCTGGTTCAATAACCTTAGCATTTGAGACAGCACCTTTAGCAGTTTGCCATCTTGTGTTACCCACCCAACCGGCACCAACTTCAAATAGCTCCCCAGAAACTTTGGAAAGCTCAACAGCGTCGGATGATACAAGGACAACGAATGGAGAAACCTGAGCTGGGTCAAACTTGTTGAACTCATCCTCTTTGAAAATAGTTTTAGTCATGGCAGTTTCTGCATGTGGAGCAATAGCAATTGCTTTGATGCCATGTTTGGCACCCTCGATAGCCAAGGTCTTTGTGAATCCAATGATTCCAGACTTTGCAGCTGCGTAATTTGCTTGGCCAAAATTACCATAGATCCCAGAAGTTGACGTAGTATTGATGATAACACCGGAGTTCTGTTTCAAGAAAAGTGGCCAAACGAGCTTACTCAGCCTGTAGGTGGCAAGAACGTGTACATCAATCACCTGCTGCCATTCAGCGTCGCTCATCTTCAAAAATGAGCGGTCTCTCAAGATTCCGGCGTTGTTAACGAGAACATCCACTTTACCATAGGCATCCAAAGCTGTCTTGATGATCTTTTCAGGCTCGGTAACGACATTAGATTTGTTACCAACAGCCTCTCCACCAGCTTGCTTGATCTCGTTAACAACTCCATTAGGATCCTTGATATCATTGACCACAACTTTTGCCCCATATTTCCCAAATAACAAGGCATGTGCACGACCTAGGCCGTTTCCTGCACCAGTGACGATGACAACTTTACCCTTCAAGGAAACTTTCTTCGAACCTTGATCATTCTTTGGTAAGGACTTTGCCTTCTCAACCAAGGCATTGTAGTCACTTATCCCTGTTGGGTATGTGACCTTATTGAATGGCTTGTCTTTGAACTCAAAAATTCCCTCAAACTTGTTCAATATTGCTTCCGGAGTAAAAGTTTCGTCAAGCTTGAACAACTCACCAGAGGATCTTTCCCAACGGATCTGTCCAAAGAATCCGGCAGCAAGTTCATAAACGCTGTTGGTAGCCTTACAACTATCATGGGTTAAATACAAGACAAGAGGAACAATCTTATCAGGCCCCAATGCCTCAAGCATATCCTTTGGCAGGATCTCCTCTGTCATTCTTGATCTGGCTAACGGAGCAATGATGTTACAATTGATATTGTACTTGTTCCCTTCTTTGGCCAATGTCTCACCAAACCCAATCAATGCCGATTTTGCGCAAGCATAATTAGCCTGACCGAAGTTACCGTATAACCCTGCTGGTGAAGCGGTGTTGATGATTCTACCGTATTTTTGGTTTCTTAAATATGGCCAAGCAGCCTTAGTCAACTTGTAAGCACCGTTCAAATGCACTGCCAAAACCAACTGGAAATCCTTTTCAGTCATGTTTTTGAAACTCGAGTCTCTAAGGATACCGGCATTGTTAATGATGATATGAACAGTTCCAAATGCATCAATAGCGGTCTTGACAATTCTTTCACCAAATTCGACGGAATCGTAGTTCGCAACAGCCGTTCCTCCCAATCTTCTGATTTCATCAACAACAACATCAGCAGCCTTGGATGAACCGCCATCGCCCTTCAACGAGCCGCCCAAATCGTTCACAACAACTTTGGCGCCTCTCTTGGCATAAGCCAAAGCATACTGTTTACCTAAGCCACCGCCAGCGCCCGTCACAATGACAACTTTGTCTTTGAAAGATAGCTTCTCACTCATTTTGTCACCTTGCCTCTAACTGACCTTTGCCGCCCAGAGAGAGAGAAGGATATAAAATGCTCTTTATACCCCGAAGATCGGGCTCATCGCTCCAAATGACACTTGTGGCACTTTTTGCGGGGGGACAGAATTCTGCGGGGCCTGGCCGAGGTTAAAAACTTAAAACCCCGAAATGGCTATAAAGTTCGCGTCTCCGCAGGCTTTTTTCTATGGGACCCGCAATGAAGGTCACACAGCTAAAGCTTCTTTAACCGAGGACTATTAAAATTTTTGTACGGCAAGCATGTTATATCAAATATCAAACGTAATATTAAACCGAACCAACGGATTTATAAACAGCTGATAGCCAACAGAGGTATTAGAACTGCTGACCTAGAGCTTAAAGAGAAAGTTTATACCGTAATTACACCATAATGGCTTCGAAAAATTTTTGTACCCAATATCAGGTTCAATACTTGATAGATCATCTCCTGGGATGAGATAAATTTAGGCTGCAACAGTAACCTCAACATCCACACCTGGTTCGATGGTGATTTGAGTGATTCTCTTGACAATAGCAGCTGGGGCTTGCAAGTCGATAACTCTCTTGTGGATTCTCAACTCGTAAGAGTCCCAAGTCTTGGAACCTTCACCGTTTGGAGTCTTTCTGGTGGAGATCTTCAAAACCTTGGTTGGCATTCTAACTGGACCTTTCTTGATCAACTTGTGCTTCTCAGCGTTGCTGATAATGTTGGCAGAAACCTTCTCCAACTGCTTGACCTTGGTGGAGACCAAAGTGATTCTGATCTTGTGGATCTGTGGTTGTTGTTCTTGATCTTTCTTTTCAACTTCAGCCATTGTGTATAATACCTTTTACTTCTTGAAAGTTGGTTGAGGTCAAATAGTAGTACGCTTGCATCAAAATTTTCAGCTTTTTTTTTTATTGAAACGGCCGTGGGCAAAACTTTTTCAGAGTCTGTGGTGTTTGGAGGTTTGTGGTGTGGTTCGGTTCGGGGACGCTAAAAACTCATTGGTCACGTGCACTCTTGTTCTCGTCATCTCCGTCGCTTAATGTGCTGATCTCCGACGGTGATAAAAGATAACGGTAGTGGACTCAAGCATTTATTGGGATCTTAGCTAAAGTATATAAAGCGTGCGAAAGCGCCAGGTTTTGAAAAGGTGTTGAAGTTTATTTGTAGACTTACTGTTATATTGGAAGAATGACACAGGACATTGACAGGGTTCAAAAACTCAAACAGATCCAATCAGTCCGTGAAAAGACATCCCCTATTTTCAAACTTGCATTAGATAATAACTTGGACTATTTTAATGTCGACTTAACAAAACTTGAAGATGTTGTTGAATTTGTCACTTCTGTGATAAAGAGAGATTTTGAAGGGAAATATGATTCAATTCCACCACATGGTAGATGGGGTCATTTGAACGCTGGTGGAGAACCAAGAGTGGAACAACTTATCACTCAATGGAGATCAAAAGGTGTTGATGAGATTGAAATCGGGAAAAAACTCATTGATTTGTTTGTGTTTAGTGTATTGATAGATGCTGGTGCGGGAAATGAATGGAAGTACTCAGAGAAAAGCACAGGGAAAACTTTTGATAGATCAGAAGGTTTAGCTATTGTATCTATTGATATGTTCAAGAATGGAGAATTAAGTTTGGATCACACAGACCCACACAAAGTCAATGCCGATGCACTCATCAATTTCGACAGGGAGAAACTTGTGAAGGCGTTTCAGATCTCGGAGAGTAACCCATTAGCTGGAACAGATGGTCGATTACAACTGATTCAAAACTTGGGTAAGGCTCTTGGTTCCAATGAGAAATTGTTTGGTGTCGATAGTAGACCTGGTAACTTGATTGAGTATCTTTACAGTCAGAGCACCAATGGGACTATTGATTTGACATTGTTGTGGGATTCCCTCATGGAAGGATTCACGTCCATTTGGCCAAAAGGTCGAACCCAGATTAATGGTATTTCATTAGGCGATGCATGGCCCCTATCTACAACTTCAAAAGTTGGGGCAAAGGAATTTATCGATACCATTGTTCCATTTCATAAGTTGACACAGTGGTTATGCTACTCTTTGCTTGTTCCCCTTAAGAGCTATGGTTACAAGTTTGAAATTCTTAACGAGTCATTACAAACTGGTCTTCCAGAGTATAGAAATGGTGGACTTTTCTATGATTTTAAAGTGATAACGCTCAAACCTGAGCATCTTGAAAGGGGGTTAGCATTATCAAAAGAGATTGGGTCCAAGACTCCTGAAATTCCAAGCTTTACACCAGATGATGGAGTTATTGTGGAGTGGAGAGCTATCACTATAGGCTTTTTGGACCATTTGCTTCCATTGATAAATGAGAAGATTGGTTATAATCTCTCCTTGCCTCAGCTCATCGAAGCAGGTAGTTGGAAGTCAGGTCGTGAGATTGCAGCTAAACTAAGACCGAGAACCAAAGGTCCCCCAATTGATCTGTATAGTGATGGTACAGTCTTTTGAGATGTCCCGGTTACTGTCGATACATAATATAAGCTGATGGTAGTCGATCTTTACAGTTGAGATGTACTCTTATAGTCGATCGCACTTTGCGAATCCGAGGTAGGCTCTTCAGTACTTGGTTGAAGCCTTAGCATGTAAGCAGTAGAGGCAAAATCTAGATAGTTGATCAACAATGCCAGCAAGTTAGTCCAAAATCATATACTAGTATTCTCCGAAATTAGTAAGGAGACAAATCAGCCCGCAAATTCCGCCTTTGGCAAATCCAACGACAACGCGCCGGTCGGAAGACCCTGAAATGTCCCGAAATAATTTCATTGGCGAAAATCAAAAAAAAAGCCCCTTTTGAATTTTGCGCTGGGCCGCGTCTAATTGACCCGAGTTTTTTTGTCTTCTTTTTTGTTAGCGCCAACAAATACGGCGTATGATCTTCAGGAGATTCTACCACCAACAGTAGTTGACACTAAATATGCGGAAAAAAAGAGGGTTTCTGAATACGCTATTTGATATAAGTCAAACACGCCTCAAGAGTCAGAGATTCCAGCGTCTGAGCTCCCTGACGGGTAATAAGAAGCAACAATTTGGTTCCGTTGCCGGGCTCTCGCGGGGGCCTCGGGTTTAATGCAGCATGCACGGGGACGCCAACCTGCGTCTCAACTGCATAGACGTGAAATGCGCGGACATTTAAATTCCTTGGAAGTTGTAACTTGTGTGACAAGTTGTGCAATTCTAGTTGGTGGGAACAAATAACTACCGATCCCCAGATCGATCATCCAACGAGCTTGAAAGAGCTGAGACAGCATTGTGCTTTAAACTCAACAAGTGAGAATTATACCCGCTATTAGTGGCCACCTGTTACCTC
The DNA here is from genome assembly GCA_003707735.2 of [Candida] freyschussii. Lineage (NCBI taxonomy): Eukaryota > Fungi > Ascomycota > Saccharomycetes > Phaffomycetales > Wickerhamomycetaceae > [Candida] freyschussii. The sequence continues at coordinate 157,755 of PPLE02000001.1, read as the reverse complement.
TCAAGGTCTTTCCTCCCGTGAATATTTTTGTTGGTATAGTGGATATCTGAATCAATGCACACTCCATAATGAAATCGTCAATATTTCTAACCACGATACTTTCACTATTCTCATATACCAAGGCCAAGATATTCCATGAAGGAGACCCCGTTCCAATAACGGTGAAACCGCTCACACCAGGCGGCGATTCCTTTGACGATTCCCTATACCTTTATCCTATCGATTATTACAACCCAACTTTAGGATCCTGTGCTCCAATAAACCAAACTGAAGTGGTGAACTCCTCTTCCGATGTCTTTATTGAGGATGTTTTTTTCAACTCCCACTTGAAGAATGCACCAATTACAACCACTTTCTTAGATTCATCGGTTAAATGTTCATTAATATGTGATAGATATTACAAAAAGGCCAACGTTTCTTTGATTAATTCATTAATCAAGAGAAATTATAAGCTCAATTTTTTCATTGATGGGAAACCTGTTGGTCGTGAGTTGTATGATTTCGAAACGAGGAAATTTTATATCGATATGGGTGTACCGTTAGGGTTTATCGATCAAGATAAAATCCCACACCTTTATAATCATTTCCAATTTGCCATATATTACAAGTCTTATGGGTTGGAATATGAAATCCTATATGCAACGCTATCGATGAGGTCTCTCACTCGTATCCCACAAACTCCACTGGAATCCTTTTTGACTCCACCTTTGTTATTAGAGTACGATGATTATGCCTACAATGGGAATAGGATTTCATACGATATATTCTGGAAGGAAGTTCATGTGGATACTTGGAAGTTGAAAGATGTTTATCATAATGACATTGTCCAGCCATTTGTTTCTCGTTCTATTGTGTTGATTTTCGTTTTATTGGCGTTGATCATGGGTGCATATAGTTATTTCACAGCCACTAGGGCTTTGACTTCAGAGAAGAGTAATGCACTGAGTAAGATGAATTTGAAATCCATGAGCGATAGTGATGAGTTGAATGTTGAATTGGCTGCTGATGATTTGATTGATGATTTGGAGTTCTCATGGCCTTCATTAGTTTATGACGTTTTCAGAACGCCGGGGCTAAGCACGGTTTTATTCTTTCTTGTATCTGTTGGTGTTCATTTGACATTTACCATTGCTGGTGCTATTTTACTATTTGCAATTGGATCTTTGAACGTTCATGGGTTAAACAATGAGCTTGAGAAATCAATTTTGACATGTTTTATTGTTACATTACCGATATACAGTTTCACTCATGTCTATTTGTTTAAACTGTTTGAGTTTGCTCAAATATCGAAAAAACATTTGTTGATTACCATTTGCATACATTCTTTGGCATTACCAGTGCTATTATATCCAGAAATTCATACTTATAACAAACTTCATGAATCTGTCGATTCACCATTGCATATTTCTTTATCACGTTATCAAACCGTTTCGCTTGGTTATACGGTAATGACATTCATTTTGTTCTTGGTGGGATTGAAATTCATCAAGGCTCCTCATTATCCAACCTCAGAGATTGCCAAAAAGATTCCAGCTCTGCCGATAACTTTCAAGATGATCCCCAATATGATCATCACTGGGTTATTCCCCTTTGGAGTCATCCTGGTACCACTATCATCGATTTACATTACATTATGGTACAATCACTATTTTGCCGGGTCCACATTAACCATCTCGTTTCTGCTGCTGTTGGTGTTACAATCGAGCATCTCCATATTGAACTTGTATCATTGTCTCAGTGTTGGGAATTGGAAATGGACCTGGTTCAGTTTCCTTAGTGGTGCTTCCGTTGGAGTGTACACTTTTTTGTACTCGTTCCACCTAACGAAATGGAAGTTTGGGGACGAGGCTAGTTTCTATCTGTTTGTGATACAGAACTTTGTCATCTCGAGCATCGTTGCCCTGATTGGTGGTGCCATTGCCTTCTCAATTGGGTTACTTTTCATACTAAGCATATATAGAGGCTTATCATAAGTGTATAAACCAATATCAAAAGAAAAACTTGAACTGAAACTTGACACTTTTTTTTGTTTTAACAAGTTTTTTTTAGTTAGAAGTAGTGGGTCCAATATGGGTATCCTTATGTCATTGGTAAGTGTGTGAAACGTGTATATACCTCCATAATTGCCATTTGACTAATTTCATTAAGCTCTTCACGGTGTTGACTGGTCAAATGACAGTGTTGACCATCTTGGTTCTACCATTGCCATTGAAGTTGCGCAAGCAATCACTCAAGTTATACCAGAAGTTGTTCAACACACGCGAGATGCTCACGACGATAGTGATTTGTGGTGTGATTGTTGTTCTGTTGTTTGTTGATTCGTTGAGATCGATCTGGAAGTTGAAGACCAATGACACGTATGACCCAATGAATTATCAATCGACTTATAAACAACCAAGTGATGCCATGGCTAGGATCTTTTATAACCAGAGAAACCTATACATCTCTGGTGCCATTCTGTTCTTAACTCTGGCGATCCCGACCGTGTTCAACATCATCAAGAGATTGATCAAATATGAAGAGTTGAAACTAAGTGAGAAGGATCCTGGGAAAATTGAAGAGAGAATTCAAGAGTTGCAGAAGGAGTTGAGCAAGAAGGAGAAAGATGTGCAGGCGTTACAGAAACAGAAACTTGGGCTTGAAAGAAGTTATGACGAACTGGGGGACAAGTTGAATGCCAAAAACATTACAACTAGTGATAAGAAGAAGGATTGATCTATATATATATATACCTTTTTCAATGAGGGATACCGGACGGCCAAACTTCATTCAAATGTTTGCCGAATGCCCTTTTCACTTTTGACACCAATTCTGTATCGTCAATGCTATTATTTTGAACATTCCAGTATTGGATGATTGCATTTTCAAGCTCTTGGACAGTAGAGACACCCAACACAATAGGGCCATATGGAGAGAATTCTCTTATGGCATACCTCGTTGCCAAATCAGCTAATTCCACACCATGCGCTTGAGTCAATAGGGCAATCTCTTGACATTTGGCCTTCAATTCTGGTGAAGCCGGATGGAATTGATGAGTAGGTGCTGATCTAAGCAAAGACATACTCAATATAGATGCACATAGTAGCCTTTTGATGCCACACTCTTGATAGAATCGCTCAATGTAATCTCTGAGTGTTTCATTCTGTAAGTTGAAATTGGAGTAGCTCATGACGGCATCCAGGGCACCGATATCAGAGTCATGAGCCTTCTTAGCGATGCGATACAAAAAGTCCACTGGATACCCACTGATACCGAAATGTCTGATCACGCCTTTGGCCTTGAGCGACTTGAGCTCTTTCAACGCCTCCAGGATCTCCGCCTCCGAGACGAACTCAACGTCGTGGAGATACACCAGGTCCAGGTAGTCAGTCCCGAGTCTTTGCAGACTGGTGCCGATGCTCTGTCTGATCCACTCTGGCGAGTAGTCAAACTCATCGAGCGAGATCCGACCGCACTTGGTGACAACGTAGTACGTCTCCCTGGGGAACTCTGGCCGCAGCCTGCGCAGCGCCTGGCCCAGGAGAATCTCTGAGGGCCCGTAGTACGGCGAGGTGTCGATGGCTGTGATCCCGTGGCTGAACCCACAGCGCAGGATCTCCTCCACGGGCAGCGACTCCGGGCTGGCGTTGAACTGCTGGTTGAAGACGGCGCCGCCGAGCAGCAGCGGTGGGAGGTGTTCCAGGCCGCCAGCGACGGGCGTCTTGGTGGGTCCGATGGGCTTGAGCGACATTGGCGTTGGGAGTATTTATTGGTTAAAAGGCGTGTTGTGCTCGCTGGACAAATCTTTTTCCAACTATATATCACATACAAATGGCCAAAAGAGAGAGAGAAGCGCAGCACGAGGAGGTCTCGATCGACGTGAGTACAGCGTGTTTGTCGCCTGCGAGTGTCGTTTATTGGATCTAACCAGAAGCCAAGCTGGGCAAGAACAGGCGAGTCACGGTTCGCAAGTTCAAAACGGTCAATCTCGTTGATATTCGAGAGTTCTACGACGCAAACGGCGAGCTCAAGCCTGGTAAAAAGGGCATCTCTTTGACAGAGGACCAATGGACAAGCCTCTTAGAGAACAAAGACGCGATAAACGAGGCCCTACAGGCACTTGGTTCCACTAAAAAGATCAAAAGCGATGAAATTGTGCAATCCGATTGATTCTATATAATGTATTTTCCTCAATTGCTATGAAAACTCCTAAACCTCTCAGTAACGTATCAAAACCCAACCCAACCCAACAGATGTCGGACCTTTCCGTGTCCCCCAGAGACGACACCCAGCCGTTGATCTCACCGAGAAGCAAACGCAGAAGCACTTTCTCAAGGCCCTCCTTCACGCAGCAACACAACGATGAGCCAATTTCACGGAGCAACTCCATCACGAACGGCACTTTCAGGGACTTGAGATCGTACAGTGCGCTGCCCGTAGTGGCACCGAGAAAAGGCCGCAGACGGAGCTCGACCACTGCTGATGTCGTTGGACAGATGTCAAGCCCAAGTTTTGCTGAGAGATGGGTCAATAAACAACATTCGATGGCTGATTATGGAGCAACTCATCATGGTCAAGAAGTTCGTATCGATATGGAACGGTTTGATAAAGAGCAAGACGACCATAAAGAACATGAAAACGATTTCAACTCGAAACCGAGCTCAAGACGATCATCGGATGCTTCGTCTTTAGATGACGTTTGCTTCCCACTAGACGTTCTTGATGACGTTGCAGGTTTGAAAAATTGGCCTGATTTATCAGTGTTGGAGGAATTCCATGCTGAGGAGATTGCAAGGTTACACGAAGAGGCATTGAAAGAGACTAATGAGCTTGGGTTCAAACCTGATAGTGGTGGCTCAGATGTTGAAACTAGTCATTCGGGTCAAGTTGGGTTCTCACATCCAATTGTAACCAAGATTGATGCCCCAAGGATGTTGAACAATCAACAGATTAATGAAGCCGAGGCCTTTAATGGGAGATTAAGACCTCCAAAGATAAACCCATTTGATAGACGAACAAGATTTAACAATGCAGATTTCTTGAAAACTATACACTATCCTCCACATATCATCAATAGTAACCCTGAACATTTCAGGTTCACATATTTCAGAGAAGATATGAATTCTACAATACATTCGCCTACAATCTCTGGATTATTACAACCTGGACAAAATTTCAAAGAGTTGTTTGATTTTACAGAATATACAAAGAGGGAAACGTTGGAGAGATTAAACACTTCCACTACAACTTCTGTCAAGGAATCCACTCCAGCTTCCGAATCGAAATCTGAAGAGGATCAAATATCACCATTTTGGCTTGATGTTTTAAACCCAACAGAGGAAGAGATGAAAGTTTTGAGTAAGGCATTCCAAATCCATCCATTAACTACAGAGGATATTTTCTTGGGTGAAACTAGAGAAAAAGTGGAATTGTTTAAAGATTATTATTTCGTTTGCTTTAGATCGTTTGATATAGTTGAAGAACGGAAGAAACGATACAAGAAACGATCAGAATCTAAATCTGAATTACCACAAAGACAATCTAGTTTATGGTCGAAATTGTTCAAATTGAAAACCCGTCATCAATCATCTTCTAAATCTATCTTGTCATCTAAAAGTGGATCATCTTCACAACGTCAACATCGGAAAAAATTGGAGAGAGAAAAATATCAACGGAAATCAGGAGAGAAACATATGCCTAAAAATGATGAATTGGAACCTTTAAACGTTTATATCATTGTTTTTAGACATGCAGTTTTAACTTTCCATTTTGCACCTACTCCTCACCCTGTTAACGTTCGAAGAAGGGCTCGGTTATTAAAAGAATATTTAACAGTGAGTGCAGATTGGATTGCATATGCTTTGATTGATGATATCACCGATGCCTTTGGTCCCATGATTGAAAGCATTGAAGATGAAGTTAACGATATTGAAGATGCAATATTAAGAATGCACCCAGGTAATGAAACCGATGATGATTCGGAATCATCAGAGGATTCAGAACCTGAATATGAACCTTTAATGTTTAAAAGAGGTTCAGTTGTTGATTCGAAAAGTGTTCGATCCGTATCTACTGCATCTACTAGATCTACTTCATCAAACGTTATAGAATGGAAAAAAAAGGGTGATATGTTGAAAAGAATTGGTGAATCACGTAAACGAGTCATGTCATTACTGAGACTATTAGGATCCAAAGTTGATGTCATTAAGGGGTTTTCTAAACGTTGTAATGAACAATGGGAAGTTGCACCTAGATCTGATATTGGGATGTATTTAGGTGATATCCAAGATCATATCGTGACAATGGTGCAATCACTGAACCATTATGAGAAACTATTGGCTAGATCGCACTCCAATTACTTGGCACAGATCAATATCGATATGACTAGGGTTAATAACGATATGAATGACGTTTTGGGAAAAATTAGTATTTTGGGTACAGTGGTGTTACCAATGAATATTGTGACTGGGTTATGGGGCATGAACGTTTTAGTTCCAGGACAAGAATATGATGGATTAATGTGGTTTTGGGGGATTGCCCTAGGGATGGTTATCTTTGCCTTTGGATGCTATCTGTATGCTAAACGGATTTCTGGCTTAGCTTAAGTGCTGTATAGGATTCAGTAATAAAAAAAGCCACAGTAAATTTCAGCACGGAGTAATAGGCATGTAAATTCTATCCATATTTCTAATCAATTCTATTCTCATATATAATAAGTGGGAATCTTTGTAAGAAATACCATAAGTTTTGAGAATCCTTTGTATCAATTCGTAAAGATGTCGTTTGAAGTGAGTTATAGTGTTCATCTTCCTTAAAACCTTGTCGATCACTAACTCTCCAGACCGTTTATAACGTTGATATGACATGTCAAGGATGCGTTGATAGTGTTAAAAAAGCATTATCTACTGTACCAGGGCTCGACAAGTTTGATATCGATCTCGTTAACAAGCGTGTAGCTGTCGAAGGCAGAGCGCCACCTTCGCAGATCATTCAGGCGATTCAAACCACTGGTCGTGATGCCATCATTAGAGGGACCGGTAAACCAAATTCAGCAGCAGTTTCCATTCTAGAGACTTTCAAAAATGAATTAGAACCCGTCAAGGGACTAGCTAGGATTGTCGCTACAAATAATGATAAACTATTCGTTGATCTAACGTTGAGTGGAGTGCCAAAGGGGAGTTATAAACCTAGTATACGTGCCTCTGGAGATATATCACGTGGTGCCCTAAGTACAGGCGAATCGATATACGATTTTGCACCGGTTGAAGTTGATGACAATGAAAGGGGTCAGAGTTTCCAAAGTGCGGATTTGAAGATTAGTGATTTGATTGGACGTAGTTTTGTTGTTGAGAATGAAAAGGGTGATTTAAAAGATGCCATTGCTGGTGTTATTGCAAGGAGTGCCGGTGTATGGGAGAACGATAAACAGGTTTGTAGTTGCAGTGGTAAAACCGTTTGGCAAGAACGTCAAGACGCTCAAAGACACGGTATAAAGATATAATAAAGATTATTATTCCTCTTGTACCGGATTCAATTTCTCAGTGTCTAGTAGTATTTCTGTCTCAATGTTTTGATCCGGAGTAATTGAATAAATGATGAAGCCAATGCTGCAAAGAGCCACAAAATACACCAAAAGCTTCTTCATCGGCGTCGTAAGATACGAATTACGCTTTGGACGCAGGTTATAAGGCTGCGGCAAGTTCTTCATCTTTGCCCCTTGCATTTTCTTGGGTCAACTATGTTTTTATCACTCGAGAAGGGTGAAGTTTTCAAAAAAAAAATTCCTATACATTTTTTACAACAAGAAATACGCTATGGACCCAGTGCCAACAACACCAACGGACAACCACCACCAAAGATCGGCATCGAACCGAGATTTACGCACAGCACGGGTTCTGTCTCTGTTCTCCAAACTTCTTCTGATGCGTTTGCGCAGGCTGTTTGTTGTCCCCGTGGCACTGGCTTGATTATCGGTGTTTGTAGGGTTCAACGTCTCTGTAGGCAACATCATTGGTGGTCTGTAGGCGAGGTATAAAGGCTGTGTAGGTGTCCCGTCCCACTGGTACAAGTTCAATCTGTAGCGTCCGTGGTAGGCATCGACGAGAACCTCGTAGTTTCTAAAAATCTCGCGTTGCTTGTAACGTGTATATGTTGAGATACCACCATCCTCACACGGTTGAGACAATAACTGACGACCATCAACTTCAAATGGCGTCAACACCAAAGTGCCATTATCTAATTCCTCATATGTTCCATGCTGAAACGTGAGGGCAGCAGAGGGACACGAATGGTTCTGCGGGTTCGAAGTGAGCTGATACAGCGCTTCTTCCCAGTAGCCATCCTCTGTGAAGGAGTATGAGATCCCTGGTAAAGCCGGTTCGATCAAGAGCTCATCAACTGGATCGTAGAAGCCTGGCCCTGTGAACACCGTGTTGGACTTTGACGACCACGTGCCCACAATGGTGAGGTTCTCAGCGAGGGCCAGGCCCGTCTTCCAGGCGAGCAGCAGCACGTGTAGTTTCATTGCTTTTGCGGTCTATCTGTTTAGTTGAGGGTGGAGGAGGAGGAAAAGGCTTAATTAAATTTTGGTTGCGATGGCTATGGGCCTTCGCGGTATTTGCATTAGAGAGCTCTTTATATAGAAATACAAAATGATCAGCAGCTCAGGCCAAATGCGGCGGCAGCAAAAAGTTCGGTATCGAGTTCTTTATATAGTAGACGTGGCCGCAGCTCTTGCACTTCATCTCGCCCTCTGCGATGTTGGTCTCAAGCAGCAGCGTGTGTAGATCCTTGAGCAACGCCTCCTCCTGGCTGGCGTCCTCCGGAAGGGCCTGTGGCAGCGACTCGTTGCCGAGGTCTCTCGCCACGCTGAGCACCGCAGGCCAGTCCAGTCTGCCCAGGATGCTCACGATGAACTCTGGCTGGAACTCCTGCTCTTCCTGGACGAGCTGGCAGTTCTGGTATGTGAGTGGGAAGGACTCCATGCTGGCGTCGCAGGCCTTGGACGTGCACTTGACAAAGTTTGTCGTGAGGAACTTCATCGTTCAGCAGCAAGTTATGAGAGACCGTCTCTGGATGAATAACGGAGAGCCAAACAAGAGTAGCAAAAAAAAAAATCGTGCCTTGTTATGAGGCCCTGGCTTGATTCGTGTGTGTATTTAATGTATTTATAAAAATTTTTTTTCTACACTATCTTTTGATATTTTTGGGATGTAAAGAAGCTTTGGATAACTTTATTGGTAAGTGGCCATTATGGAAGCCTTCAAAACTCATCAATATGATTAAAACTTTTGTATTTTTGCATCTGTCAATCCACTGATATTCAATGGCCTTCTATTGGCTTATTGGTAATGACGAGACTTGTGTCGCATGATTTTACCGCTGCGTTTTGCTGGCTTAACATTTTGAATATGGAAATATGTGCTAACTCTTCTACATATAGCTTTTAATCTTTTATGCGTTCTTTCATTATATCGTAACTTTTTCTCTCTATACATTAACCACGTTGCTCTATGCCTTGCATCACTTTGACAAATGACTCTTTTGTAATCTCTTGACTCTCCTTTTTCATCTCCAAAGCCATAGTACACCATCTCACTATCGACGAACTGGCAAATTTAGTTCCAATTTGGAAAATCACCTCGATCAAATCCATCGGTAGCAGTTCCCATAACCTTGGATCAAATCTTGGACGGACTTGATCATTTTTATAGATTCTAATCTTGACTTCACCTTCATCATCTGCAAATTTCAATCCGGATATCGTCTTCCTAACAGCTTTCATAACCTCAACCTCATCGTAATCCAAGTGTAATAACCCATGAAGCGCAACAACATAAGTAGTTGCCGATAATTTCCCAGTCCCATTAGTCATCTGTTGTATCAAACTATATGGATGTGTCACAGCATCAGTTAATCTCAAAGGTTTTAAACAATCGTTGAAAAGTGATTTATTCCGTGCAATAATCGCAGCTCTCATGATCTCAATAAACGTCTCTTCAGAATCAATATGCTTCACACGTAAAAGTGATATGGCAATGGCATTGGATAAAGCTTGATAATTTTTGTTCCCAGGTGAAGCATTCAACTTATGCAAAAGCTCTGACATAGATACTCTATCAATACAGGAATTCAATATGACATTGGCTCCTGATATCAAAAAATCAGGATCCAAATCCCTTATTGGCTCATAGGATCGAAGTAAAGGAGTCAAATGCGTGCTTCGAAGCCTTCTATGATAAAACCTAGGGGTTTGTTCCATGGTGTCATACTTGATTCTTGTCTTTGTCAATAAAGCTTGAGGTGAAATCTCAGAGATAGCCTCCATCAATTCGTTCGAGGGCACCCTGTCTAAAAAATCTTGAAATGATGAAATCTCTCGTTCTTCAGAGTCTATAAGATCAATCAAACTCTTTATGACACGCGCCTTCCCCTCTTGAGTTTCCAATCTATCGAGCACAGCGCCATTGGTGAACATATGAGACAAATACTGATGAGCATCATATATCGACAACAATTGTTCAATCACCATAGCTTGAATAGCCTCCCCTTTAGTGTCTCTAGCCAGATGCGATCCATATCCATCAAGCTCTGTCTCCGTGCTCGGTAAGGACCCATCATCATCGATGAAAACCCCCTCAGTCTCACCATAAACCTCACCGTCACCTAGTTGTTGTTCATCGGTACCCATCATGCCTACTCCATCATCGCATCTCACCCCCGTGTACAGCCCAACATCCTCAGCCAGGACTTCTCCGCCGGCAGCAGTCGACAGTCCTCTCCATGTGGTGACGATCCCAAGCCCAATGAGGTTTGTAGTGAGAAACAGCACGTTGGACGGAGCTGTGAAATATGACCAGAGAACCTGTCCCGTGGTCCCGAACGGGGTTCTTCTCGAGTAGAACCGTCGCTGTCGCTGGAAAGGGATACGACGACGGATCTGTCGTAGATAAGACAAGATGGTCATCCTGCTCCACACAATTTGTGGTGGTTGGTGGGACCCGTTGTGTGTGGTTCGATATATCGGTGATTTTTGAATGCTTTTTTTTTTTTTCTTTTTTCTTTATACTACAACTCCAAACGTCCATTATGGTGTATCAACTGGTATTGAAAGCCACGCTGGATGGGCTGACTGATCTCAAGCCGAGAGACACAGAGACGAGTCCGTTCGAATACACGTTCGAGATCGAGTGCACCTCGTGTCGTGAGAAGCACGAGAAGGAGGTCACGATCAACAGGTTTGAGAAACATGATATATCAGGCTCAAGAGGTGAGGCGAATTTCGTATTCAAGTGTAAAGCGTGTAAACGGGAAAGTTCCGCATCGATACAGAGAACAAAACTGAACTATACTTTGGAGGATTCAGAATCTGGTTCCCGAGTTGCAATCCTGGATATCGAATGTCGAGGTCTAGAACTCGTGAGGTTTATACCACAAGGTATCTTTGAGGCTAATGGGGCCAATTCAGTGACGAAATTCAACGAGATCGATCTCACAGAAGGTGAATTCTACGATTATGATGATAATGCAGGAAATGAGGTTTCTATAACCGAAGTCGAATGGGATATAGTACGTGCTTAACCAAACAAAGAATAATTTTATGAATTAAAACCCCATCTAATGTTTTCAAACTAGAATCATCATCAGTACAACATACCCACTCACAAAAGTACCTAGATAACCTTTTTTGTAATCATAACCGGCTCCTTCCCATGTGGAAAGCACGGGCGTACTGCTTCCAGTAATTGCTGAAGATACTGGTGTAGAAGTGCCTTGTTCCTCCAAAGTGGTTGAAACTGGGGACACTGAACTAATAGTGGAAAGAGCAGATGTGGATGGTGTAATTTCCAAAGTTGGAGACACAGGTGTGGAACTAACTTGAGATAACGGAACACTGGTCTCAACAGGTACATCTGTTGATGCTTCAGAAGTAACAGTGACAGCAACTGTGGAAATAGTGGTGTAATCCCCATTGGTGGAGATGGTGTAGTCTTCAGCACTGATCGAATCCTCACTCGATGACAATGGACAATAAGTCGTGTATGAAGTAACAGCACCTTCGGAAGTTGATGTAACAACAGTGACTAGAGCAGCGCTAAACTCCGTAACACAAGAGTTGTCATCACAAGATGAGACAGTGATCAAAGTAGTAGGAGCCGTTGCTTGTGTTGTAATAGTTGGCGTGTGAACAGTGGAGGAAATCAACGTGGACAATACCTCAGAAGTTGGGATGCTGCTCGAGTCACGTACAGAGCTTAACTGTTGTGGATGAACCTCACTAGTTCCCGGCGTAGCTATAGTTGTCTTCTCGGTAGTTCCTGTGGTCAATGGACAAAAAGTCGTGTAGGAAGTAACAACACCTTCAGAAGTTGTCGTAACAACAGTCACTTGAGCAGTGGTGCTTTCAGTGACACAACTGTTACCATTACAGGACGTTGAAGTCACTAAAGTAGTAGTCGGATACTTCACTTCTATAGTAGAAAAGAATGACCCACCAGTTGTTAAAGATTCTGCAGAACTCTTGGTAACAACACTCACTGGAACAGAACTCAAAGTGGTAGTATGAATCGATGTCTGAGATGAGGTCGTTGAGACAATGGAGGACTTGGGCTGTCCTGTGCTGATAGAAGAGATAGATGACACACTAGTAGCCGAAGATCTAGCAGAACTAATGGTACTCTCAGAAGTCAATGGACAATAAGTCGTGTAAGAAGTAACCACACCTTCAGAAGTTGAGGTTACAATGGTGAGTTTAGCCGTTGTCTCCGACGGTACGCAGGTGCGATTGTAACAAGAAGTGATAGTAACAATAGTCGTCACTTCATGAGGCACAGAGGTCGTTTCACTTGAAGCGACAGAAGAAACAACAGATGACACAGTAGAAGACAGCTTGTTTGGTGACAGAGAAGTAACCGACCCCGAGCTAGAGGCCTTTAAACTCTGTACATCTGTGGAAGATATGGACGACACTACCACAGGCTGAGAAGAGGACTCAGACGAAAAACCTGCAGTTGAAGCAGTTGCTGATCCTGACAACTTCGACGAAACAGAAGACACACTGGAAGAAAGAGCTGCGGTCGTAGTGTGGTCGGTAAGTGGGCAATAGGTGGTATACTCCGTGACGGTACCGTAGAAAGACTCCGTGACGACTGTAACCTTAGCGGTAGTTCTGGTTGCAGAACAATAGCCAAAGGAGCAAGATGTCAGAGTCACAACGGTAGTGGTCAATGGTGTCTCAACTGAGCTTTCTGAAGTGAAGACAGCAGCTAAATATGAGAAACTTGTAGATAGACCCGAACTCGAAAGAGAGAGGGAAGAGCTCTCCTTATTTGAAGATGATACAGCAGAGCTTGAAGCAACAGAAGACACGATAGATGACAGGGTGGTTGCAGAGGAAACTGATATTGAGCTAGAGGTCTCCGAACTTTGAGCAACCGTTGAGGATAAGGATCTAGTTACTGGGACCGACGACACTATCTCAGAGTGAGAGGATGATTCGGACCAGGAACGCGCAGTTGAAGAGATTATCTCAGTTGACGATCCCGATAGCTTCAACGAAACGGCTGATCCCGAAGACGCATGATGAAGAGAAGAATGAACTGAAGTCACAGATGCCGAAGCACTTGAAGCAACATAACAGGTTGAGGAAGCAACGGATGACGCAGCAGATGACAGCTTCATTGCTGACTGCGAAAACAATGAAACCGAGCTAGAGGCTTCTGAGCTCTGAGCAACTCTCGAGGATAAGGATACAGTTCCCTGGAACGACGACGCTACCTCAGAGTGAGAGGATGACTGGGACGAAAAACGCCCAGTTGAAGAGGATGCCTCATTTGACGGTCCCGAAGAAACAACTGATCCAGAAGACAAAGGGTGAGCACTTGAAGAAAGAGCTGAGGTCGTAGTGTGGTCGGTAAGTGGGCAATAGGTGGTATACTCCGTGACGGTACCGTAGAAAGACTCCGTGACGACTGTAACCTTAGCGGTAGTTCTGGTTGCAGAACAAGAACCAAAGGAGCAAGATGTCAGAGTCACAACGGTAGTGGTCAGTGGTGTCTCAACTGAGCTTTCTGAAGTGAAGACAGCAGCTAACGATGAAAAACTTGTAGATAGAGCTGAAGAGGATACCTCATATGACGATCCAGAAGAAACAGCTGATCCTGAAGACACATAATAAGCACTAGAAGAAGGAGCTGATGTCACAGATGCCGAATCACTTGAAACCACATAACTCGTCGAAGAAACAACGGATGACACCGAAAATGACAGCCTAGTTGCTGATTGAGAAGACAATGAAAGCGAGCTAGAGGCTTCTGAGCTCTGAGCAACTGTTGACCATATGGAACTAGTCACCTGAGCTGATGACACTACCTCAGGGTGAGAGGAAGAGGATAAACCTGAGGACGTTTCACTCGTCTCAGTAGAAGTCAGCGGATGCCATGTAGTGTATTCCGAAAGGCTACCACCATATGTTGATGAGGCTGTTGACACTAAGGCAGGTGACGTGGTTCTAGTACATCCATTCTCAGAGCATGAAGTGATAGTGACAATTATTGTAATATCCTCAGTCTCGGTGAGGTAGCTCACCTCTTCGGACAATTGAGAGTCCACGGAGGTGTTGCTTTCAGTAGTCCGAGCAGCAGCGATTGTTGTCGTCAAATCGGAACTAAATCTTGACGAAGAGGCGGAATGCGAATAAATCGGCTCGCTAGAGTGAGAACCTCTTGAGACACTTTGCGTAGACCCGAGACTTCCAATTGATTCAAACGGTTCAGAAGAGGATAATGTTTTTGAGCTGTCACTGTTGGTAGCAGTCAATGGACACCACGTGGTATACTCAGAAGAAACGCCGGATGAAGTTGTAGTAGCGGTCGAAACCAATGCAGGTGATGTGGTCCTAGTACATCCTGAGTCTGCACAAGAAGTGATCGTGACAAAAGTGGTGATGTCAATAACTTCAGTAGTGTATATAACGGATTCTCCTTCGGATTGGATTGGAGCGTAGAAGCCAGAGTCTTCTGCAGAGAGAGCTTCTGAACTTGGGCTATTAGCGAATGGCAGGGCTGTAGAGAGACCAAGAGTTGAAAGAGTGACGATTGCTGCAGAAAGTCTCATTTTGGCATATACCATCTAAATCATAGTGTAGAGTCTTCTCTTTTAGGTGCTTGGTTGATGTATATATATATCTTAATGCATCTTGTGGACTGCCTCAACTTCTTTCATGGTTGAAACCATGCTCAAACATGTCGATACACCCCATTTAGGTCCCAGACCTCGCCATATTTCCAAATGGGGGTAGGTTTAGAGCAGCATACTCTATATTTGGCACTTGCATTTAAGCGAGAGAACAAATTCCCTCGCAGGTGGACAAGTTTGATGTTTGCAAGAAGTTGGTTTCATGTCTCTCGGAACCTGGTAATGGCCACACCCTCACCACACAGCGTAATGTTTTGTGTCAAACTGGAGCGCAAACTTGAAACGATCGGGGTAGAAGACAATCAATGGCGTCGCTCGCTCTGTTGATGGACTGGTAGTTTACACTCTTCGTTGTTTCTTTCTAACATTGCCATCACTTTTAGGCGGATAGAATATGATTTTATAACAAAGGTAATCTCATGTCGTTGCAACACGCAGCTATTACGCCAATAATGTGTTTCTCAATCTTTCATTGTCAATGGGCAAAGAGACAGCACGAACAATAGTGAATCAGGCTGGCAATCGTTCTCTGGTCACTTCGTGGAACTCTTGGATTTGAGCTAGCGGTTGTGCTGACTGATGGGTATCAAGACGTGAATGGCTCATATGGCGGAGCGACCGTGTCAATAAAGCACTAGGACGATCAAAGGTTACCTGATCTCTTGGTAATCGGACACTCTTCTCTGTGGTTGGCCACCTAGTCAGCCAGCGCTCTTCGCTTTCTGTCGTAAACCGTTAAAAACCAGTAGAATTTAGCCTTAGTGGCCGCAACAACCCCTCGGGGAAACCGAAAGATTAGTGGGCTCGAGGCGCAAAACCAGGATCAATTTTCATTGGAAGAAAGCCTAAGGCCTCGTTTGAAGCTTACCAATACTCTTGTACTAGAACTTTGCTGTTCTGCGGGAATCGTGACACACACATCACGCTCCAAAAAAGCATCCACTAGGGCCCTCTCCGCTGGAAGTCCGCTTCACAAGATCCTTGACGCATTACAGAGAGATCCTCGAGAACACTGAACGCCAAAGTCTGATAGAGGAGTACCGATAGCTTTCCTCTTTATCTCTTCCAGTTACCTTGAGAGACAACATCCAGAATGACTAGCGCAGTTTACGGATCGAGTCCTCTATATGTGGACCACGAGACCAATCTTAACGATTTGTCCCAGGAGTCGAGACATCAGAGCACACCACCACAGCCACAACAACCACAGCAGCAAAATAACACAACCACTACAAAAGAAGCAGATCGAGTCGCAAACGGATCTTTAGCAAAGCTGAGATCGAGATCGGTCTCATTAGGCAGAATCTTCAATTTTGGATCCACTGGTGATAAGACATCGCGCAGCGAAAGCAGAGCACAAACTCCAGCTGAACCAACAACCTACGAAAAAGACGAAACATTAGACTCATTCAAGCCCGAACTGACAAATGCTGTTGTGCATGAACACTTGTCACCCACTGTTGAACCTATTACTATAATGTCTGTGCCCAAGGCTGACTCACCCTCTGCCAAGGCCAGCGAAGCTGGCAGCGATTGGGATCAGAAAAAGCTCACTACAAAGCTGAAAGGTTTATTCAAAATGAACTCTTCCAATAGCGTGCATAGTATTAACTCCAAAGATGCACAAAAGCTTTCAGATGATATCGACCCCGAGCTTGAGGTACCCCAGAAGACACACGAAGTGATTATGCACCAGGAGTATCCAATCGAAGAGACACTCGATCCCGCTGCTCATAACTATGAAGAGCAGCAACATCCTTCATCCAAAGCATCTCTGTTCGCAACAGCAGCAAGACGGTTGCGTTCTCCCTCATCCCCAAATCCAACATCAAAGACACAATCCGAGAATACAAAGACCAAAAACTCCCATACAGTCTCTTCACAGCCTTACTTCGCCCACCAGGGACTACCACCGCATGCAGATGCAAAAGCTCCTGATATTTTAGACTCTACGGGACAAGGTCCTCTACCTTTCTCGTTGAAGAAGACAGATGGCAACTCAAAATCATCCATGAACCTCATACTGGAGGAAGATCAGCACGAGCCATCTCCACCGGAAAAGGATGCTTCACAGCCAACAGATAAGCCACGGCTTAGAAGGGTGGCTTCTGCGCCTTTGAACTTGAAGCAAGAGGCCCTTGAATCTGAATCGAAGCTGACCGGTATCACTGAGAGAAAGACTACATCCCGTAAGAAGTCCTTTGTGGGATCGAATGCTATCAAAGTATCTGAAGTACAGGTTGGTCCGCAATCTTTCGAAAAAATTAGACTCTTGGGGAAAGGGGATGTTGGTAAAGTGTACTTGGTACGTGAAAAGAAAACAAATAGATTATACGCCATGAAAGTTTTGAGTAAGAAGGAGATGATCCAAAGAAACAAGATCAAGAGGGCACTTGCAGAACAAGAGATTCTCGCAACTTCTAATCATCCGTTTATTGTCACTCTCTACCATTCATTCCAATCTGAGGACTATTTGTACCTCTGCATGGAATACTGCATGGGTGGTGAATTCTTTAGAGCATTACAGACAAGAAAGTCAAAATGTATATCGGAGATTGATGCCAGATTTTATGCTGCTGAGGTTACTGCTGCATTGGAGTACTTGCATATGATGGGTTTTATTTATAGGGACTTGAAGCCAGAAAACATCTTATTGCACCAGTCGGGTCATATCATGTTATCAGACTTTGACTTGTCCAAACAGACAGAGTCAATTAGAAACCCTTCAATGTCGGTAAACTCTAGTAACAAGAACGTGATGACATTGGATACCAAGATTTGCATTGATGGTTTTAGAACAAACTCTTTTGTCGGTACTGAAGAATATATCGCACCAGAAGTGATCAGAGGCAAGGGACACACCGTTGCTGTGGACTGGTGGACCTTGGGGATTTTGATTTTTGAAATGCTCTTTGGTACTACCCCATTCAAAGGCGCCAATAGAAATCAGACTTTCTCCAATATATTGAAAGCAGATGTATCATTCCCAGACACGCAGGCTATTTCCTCGAATTGCAAGAACTTGATCAAAAAGTTGTTAATAAAGGACGAAAACAAGAGACTTGGCTCCAAACTTGGTGCATCTGATATCAAAAATCACCCCTTCTTCAAAAATGTGCAGTGGGCGCTACTGAGGAACCAAAATCCACCAATGATTCCTGTCTTATCAAAAAATGGTACAGATCTGCAGAAAAACAAAGATAAGAAGAGTAGTTCTATTGATATTTCCAAAGAGGAGATTATCGATGGTCAGACTGAGGAGAATGATCCATTTGAAGACTTCAACTCAATGACTTTGATTCATGGCGCCGAGGATCAGGATGATTCCGTCCTCTATGGTGCTGGTAACTCGTATGGTAGTATAAGCTATACGTTGACAAGCGGTAATAGACCGAGAACAAATAGTAAAGGTCTATTTAAGACAAAGTTTTTCGATTCTGAGCGCACATGAGCCTTTCAAACTCAAGAGGGAACAGAGTTTAAGCTATTAGCGGTAGTTCATGTGAACCTCTGAATGCTTGTCATCATATATAGCCAGATGTAACCAAAAACTAGAAAGCATCTTCATTTGGGCAGTTTTGACCATGTTCTACCAGTATAAAATAAACGCTCATGCTATGACCAAACTATATACAATGCCTTCTATGTCATGACTGTCCTAAACTTCATCGCTAAGTTCGATGAGTTTCTGCATTTCTATTGGTTCATAAGTTGAATCCGATAAGATCCTTTTTAGCACCTGGCCCAGCTTAAGAGCCATGGTGAAATCTCTTTTTTCCTCGACCTGCTTCTGTCGTTGTTTTGACACCTCATAAGCAGCTTGTATGATTTCATCATCTATAGAAGCCAACTTGGCAACGTTCAACCCATATGAATTCTCCGCAACTCCTTGTACCAAATTGTAAAGGAATGTAACCTTCGGCCAATCCCCTTCTTTGGCCTTCTCTTCGATGTATCCCATATGATAATTTTTTACCTGAGGAAACTTATTAGCAAGCTTGCATATGGATGGAAAATGTGTTATGAAAAGTAGGAGTGCATCATCATCACGCGCAAGTAAATATTCCAATATGGAGGATGCTATACTGATACCATCAACGGTTCCTGTACCTCTTCCGATCTCATCTAAAATTACCAATGAGTTCCCTTGGGTCTGTTTCAAAGTTTGTAAAACTTGCAGAACTTGTGACATCTCCAAGAAAAAAGTCGACTCGCCTCTCATCAAATCATCCTGAGCACCCATCCGTGTCATTATGGAGTTGAAGACGCCTAAAACAGCAGACTCTGCTGGCACAAAACAACCAATCTGAGCCATTATGACAATGAGGGCAATTTGTTTCACATAAGAACTCTTACCACCCATATTTGGTCCTGTGATGATAAGACAACGGCTTGTGTCATCCATTGAAATATCATTTGGAACGTAGTTGCTCAGTTGCTCTATTATTGGGTTGCGTCCATTATTAACGCGTATCATCTTGGAGTTTACAAGCGTGGGGCGCGTATAGTTGGAAGATGAAGATGTGGTTGAAAGGGATAGTAAACAGTCATAATGGGATAGGCACTTGATAAGCTCGTTGAGTTGAATGTAGTGGCTATCAATCTCTTTGACAAATTTCTGAAAAACTGTGTGACATGCTTGGAGGTAGAGTTCATTATGATATTGTAAATTCTTGTAAAGCTCAGCAACAGTCGGTGGACGGAATCTTGAAACAAGTTTCGTAGTGCTCAGCTTGATCCAGTCCTTCGGTAAGATCTTGACATAAGCATTACGGACTTCAATGAGATATGGCTCTCTGTTCTTTTCGGTGTATTCGAGAGAAGGTCTCTTTAGAAGGGTTTTCACGCTTTCAAGCTCTTCATCGAGTCTTTGCTTTATACGAGCAATTTCAGCCTCTTCTCTAATGAGCTCATCTTGATTGATGTTCAGGTATTGAAGATTCAGATACTTGAGAATATGGTCTTCGGAACGATCATCCATCGCGTACTGTGGATTGATCATTTTGATGTAATGGTCAATATTCAACTGTAGTGTTAATTCAATCAAGTTGTTGAAGACATCTTTAAGCAGAGAAGAGTTTAACTGCCTCAGGATTTCGAATTTACCAAATTTCACCACACTCTTGGAGATGTCGTCAAGTGTGGATAGAAATATATATAGTTCTTTTCTTTTGACTTTCCCATAGTGGATTCTATTGAGAATTTTCTCCAAGTCAGGACTGCTCTTTAACATTTCTGCCAGATTTTCTAAAAAATGATTGAAGCTGGACTGTATGTTTTCAATAGCGTCTAGTCTTTGCTCAATGAGCTCCCTTTCTACCAGTGGTTTGCTGATCCACTTGCGCAATAAGCGAAATCCATACTTCGTTCTTGTGTGGTTCAGCAACCACAATAACGAGCCATACTCCTCTCCATTGGTACTATTCTGGAAAATCTCAAGGTTCTGCAAGGTATTTGCATTCAATGTCATGTGGTGAACTTCGCTAAAATTCGAATAATTCGATGTAACTTTAAATGAGGAATCTAGTTGGAACTCACTGAGATACTCAATGAGCAGCGCGCAACAGGTTTGAAACCCTATGGACTTGTTACTGACAAAATCGAACAGCTTTTCATTATCAGCCACGAATTCATTCAGATAGGTCTCATAGTAAGGTCTCTTCAAAACTGGGTACCTGTTGATCCTTATGTTTGTTGAGTGCTTCCTTATAAAGCTATTGATGGAATTAATTGTAGGTTGAGATAGATTTTCTTCAAAATGAAGGATTTCTATAGGCTCAAGATGCAGCATTCTGGTTTCGAGCTCGTTTCGCAGAAAATCATCTTCAAACTCGTCGTACACTATTTCTCCTGTAAGTGGTTGGATAGATACAATAACTATCTGCACCAAATCATCTTGCTTAGACGGTGTTTCCAAGATCGCCATTAGCGAGTCCAGGGCTCTATCATCCTTCACGCCTTGATTCTTCTCATCAAACTCAATGTAGGTAGCCTTTGTAAACACATTTGATAACTTTCTTTTGAAAAGACTTGACTTGTTCGTGCTCTCTACGGCTTTGATTATACTTGTCTCTATCTGATCGACAATACCAACCTTCAAGCCTTTGTCCAAGAGTCGCTGTAAATGAATGTGGAGCCGTGGTTCAGGAATTGAGCAGTACGCAAGCTTATTGTACATCAGGTCGGTGGGAGTCTCGTTGATGAGATTAAGCTTCCCCGGTACAAGCATAATGTTCAATATTTTGTGCACTTTCACAGCATCCTGGCAGTAAAACTTGTACTTGTAACCGACTTGAATAGCCAAGATCTTATCCATATGCTGTAACTTCAGCTCCTTGACTTGCTGATCCAGAGGGGTGAGTTGTGATTTCTTTGGTTTTTTAGCCGGAGGTGGTGTATCATCATCAGGTTCTTCATTCTCACTGACTTCAATATCATAAGATGTTTGCTCAGTCGCCACGAATTTCTGATCTAGCCTCCGTTTGAACTTCTCATGGAGCTCAGCACTCTCTCGTGTAGGATCTTCTGGCTTGTATTGTGCGTCAAACTTGAACTGCTGGACTCTACGCTCAGCAGCCTCTTTTGCTCTTAGTTCTTTCGCCTCATCGTCTCGCTTCTTCTCAAGTTGCTCAGTAGACGCTGACTTCTTGGGCACTTCCTTCCTCGGAGAGCTTCTGAAGAACTTGCTGATGGATGGCTGTACCTTTCGCTGCTTTGGCTGCTCCATACCACACCGACTTGCCTCACGCCTAAGCACACCACTCCAACGCCAACCGCGTCGTTATGGGAAGTGCGCGGCTACAGCTTTGGATTTGAGAAAATTTGGCGTACTTCACGTGACACAGAACGTGACACTCCCAATGACGTAATGTGATGTCAGATAATCCAAAAAAAAATCCCCTCTGCGATTCACGAAGACAAAAGAAAAATACGACATTTGTCCCCGGTTTATCGGTTTATCTCGGCCTGCCCTGTGCAGCCGGCAATGAAATTAGGATTATTAGGATCGCTCAAAGAAGCTTAGCGGAAAAAAAGAAAGAGGTTAACAGCTCTAGAAGAAAAACACACAGCTAGGATGACACGCCTAAAGGGGGTCTACCCAGCCTTTAGGCGTGTCTAGCGACTGAGATAATGGGTATAGAGACCAACAGTAGCCTTCGACAACGTGGAGGAGCCGAACTGTAGAAGCCTTGATATGTGTTGCGCCTTTCCAAAAAAAAAAGCCAAGTGTGGCGTGAACCGGCTTTTGACCCTCGCTCGTCTAAACTGTGTGAGAGGCCCCGATGGCAGCATCGAGAAACTCCATCGAAAAGGAAAGACTTCTCTCTCCCTACTCTATCCTTCTTTTGAACACACTTCGAAACTGCTTCATACAGATTACCAACAACATCCATATACAGCGTCGTCTCTGTGTGAAACGCTTCAGCTGAGATCAGACATTTCTTCATGTTTAAAACGAGTCAAAGATTCAATCACAACGTGGTGCACCACCAGCACGAGAATGGTCTTCCCAAGGCTAAACTCGACCCACCATACAAGACACATATTTACCAACCTCCGAGTCAACCACTCCCTGATCAGAACACCATCCCCAAGACTTTTGACTTGGGTTGCTCAGACTTGTTCATAAGTACCGAACACCGACCATCGGTGCACAGAGCTGATAGTTACCCCGTCAACCAACAACGCTCCTCGAGCTTTCCAGATGCTTTCCAAAGATCGAATAGCGACCTGGTAGAGGAAGAAGGCTACGGCGAGGATGACGAAGAAGATGATGACATCGACCTTAGTAAAGAGGAGGACGAATCAGATTACTGTTATGGAGGATATCATCCTGTTTCCATTAATGAAAGGTTTGGAGTGAACAAGCAGTACAGAGTAGTAAGAAAGCTTGGATGGGGCCACTTCAGTACTGTCTGGCTTGCATTTGATGAGTTGAATCAGAAGCATGTCGCTATAAAAATTCTTCGCTCGCGTGAGAACTATACACAGGCTGCCCTTGACGAGATCAAAATTTTGGAGATTGTTAACAACAGAAATCCTTCACATCCAGGTTATAACCACTTGGTGAGAATATTCGACTGGTTTTATCATGAAGGACCTAATGGGAAACATGTGTGCATGGTGTTTGAAGTCTTGGGTCAGACAACCTTGGGACTTCTCGATGAATGTAAAAAATGTCAAGATCGTGAAGTTGTCAGTCTACTAAGTCTGGAGAAGTCATATGGAGGGTTACCACTCTCGATAACGAAAAAAATCACAAAACAGCTCTTGCTTGCTTTGGACTACCTTCACAGAGAATGTGGATTAATCCATACAGACATCAAACCTGAAAATATTTTAATCGAGATCAAAAATGTTGAGAAGTTTGTTCAGTGCCTCAAAAAAAGAAAAGAGAAACGGCAATCAACTTCATCTGCTAGTTCATCTCGTTCACGGAAAAGCTCAATAGTTGACTCCCCTATCAAATGTTCCAGACCTCTTCCATCGCCGCTTACAGCTGCAGGGAAGCTTGGTATGAAGGATTATTTTGGCCAATACACTTTAGCTTCGCACTCAGAATCTCGCCAGCCAAGATCTGCGGGATCAGTCAGTTATTACGATGGCCATCATGACCCACATTGCACCTCTTCCTCTCAAGGTGATCCTCATCATCGTGGTGGCTCACAAACGGGAACTTCTACTTCTACATCACCAGCTACACAGCCAATACGCTCTTCTCATTTGAGTACTCTTGTTGTCAGTGCGTCAGAAGCCACTTCAAGTGATGAGGATGAGTCTGATAACCTTGGTGTTTTGAAAGAACGGGAAGATTTGCACTTTATGGAAGACCAAGCATTGGAGCAGGTTGACTCGAGGTTCTCATCTATATCCCTTGATGAAGGTGATGAACTAGCATCACTGATCAACATCAAACTTGCCGATCTGGGCAACGCGTGCTATTACGACTTGCACTACACAAACGATATTCAAACCAGACAGTACAGAAGCCCTGAAATTTTACTTGGACATAAATGGGGGTGTTCTACCGATATCTGGTCAGCTGCATGTGTCATTTTCGAACTCATCACTTCAGATTACCTGTTTGATCCTAAAAATGGGAAAAACTATCGCAAGGATGACGACCACATTGCTCAAATTATGGAATTATTGGTGGTGGATGAATCAGCAGCTCGTGAATTCATGAAATTTACTAGAGAATGCAGATATGCGCGTGAGTTTTTCCATTCCGACTTATTCACCTTGAGAAAGATCAAGACGTTGAAATATTGGAACCTGGAAAATGTCCTTACTCAAAAATATAAGGTTGAAAAGGATCTTGCAAGGCAAATATCAGATTTCCTGCTACCAATGCTAGCTGTGGAGCCAGGGAAGAGAGTCGATGCCGGTGGGTGGTCTAACCACCCTTGGTTGCAGGATGTTAAAACCTCGGAGCAAGTTGATCGCCCGGTAGGAACACGTGGCGAGGATATTAAAGGCTGGGCCAAGAGGTATCACTCAGAGAAGGAAGTGAAACAATGAGCGAATCGATGGAATGAAGGTTCACGAGCGGGGGAACGGGGTAATGTAATGTTTTAACTTATGATGGAGACGATTTTGATTGGTTTAGAATTTGGTTTTAATTTCACTTAATTGTGATATAAGGATATGAATAGCTGTAATTTTGGTTACCTAAATGTGTTTAGATTAAAGGCGGCAATATTTAATAACAGCAGCTTTCAGTAGTCGCTGGTCTATATATAGTTGTGGAGCCACCATTTGAGTAGCATTTCACGCCTGACCCATGAATCCAGGACACACCTACGTCAACGAAAAACTAGAAGAGAATAATTTTATTAATCCACACTAAATGAGGGTAAAGAAAAGAACGCTATTGACAATATCATCTTTTTATTATCTAGACAAGAATACTACTTCGGTGGCCTTACTTCATTTAAACTCTAAACTAAGCCCAAAGTGAAGTAACAAACCAACAAGCATTTTAAGTAGCTTAGAAACACTTGTGGTGGACGATGGAAGGACCAGATTCGTCGTATTCTTGCTTTGAGATCCACATCTGTTGGAAAGTGGACAAAGAAGCCAAGATGGAACCACCAATCCAGACAGAGTACTTTCTCTCTGGTGGAGCAATGATCTTAACCTTCATAGATGAAGGAGCCAAGGCTGTAATCTCCTTTTGCATACGCTCAGCAATACCTGGGAACATAGTAGTACCACCAGACAAGACAATGTTACCGTACAATTCTTTTCTAACATCGATATCAGTCTTGATGATAGAGTTGTAAGTTGTTTGGTCAATACCAGCAGCTTCCAAACCAATCAAAGATGGGTGGAACAAAGCTTCTGGAGCTCTGAATCTTTCGTTACCAATGGTGATGACTTGACCATCTGGCAATTCGTAAGATTTCTCAATTGCAGAAGATTGAGCAGAGGTTTGCAACTCTTGGTCAAAGTCCAAAGCAACGTAAGCCAACTTCTCCTTAATGTCACGAACAATTTCTCTCTCGGCAGTAGTAGAGAAAGAGTAACCACGTTCGGACAAAATCTTCATCATGTAGTCAGTCAAATCTCTACCAGCCAAGTCAATTCTCAAGATGGCGTGTGGTAAAGCGAAACCGGCATAGATTGGCACAACGTGGGTAACACCGTCACCAGAATCCAAAACAATACCAGTAGTTCTACCGGAAGAGTAAAGAGACAAGACAGCTTGGATGTTAACGTAGAAAGCTGGAACATTGAAAGTCTCAAACATGATTTGAGTCATCTTTTCTCTGTTGGATTTTGGATTCATTGGGGCTTCAGTTAACAAAACTGGGTGTTCTTCTGGAGCAACACGCAATTCGTTGTAAAAAGTGTGATGCCAGATTTTCTCCATGTCATCCCAGTTGGTAACGATACCGTGCTCAATTGGGTAACGCAAAGTCAAAATACCTCTCTTGGATTGAGCTTCGTCACCAACGTAAGAGTCCTTTTGACCCATACCAACCATGATACCTTGGTGTCTTGGTCTACCAACAATAGATGGGAAAACGGCACGTGGAGCGTCATCACCGGCAAAACCAGCTTTGCACATACCAGAACCGTTGTCGATAACGAGCTAAACTGATGTTAGTATGAAATCTCGCAAAAATTTTCCTCCAAAGAGAACTGCTTCATTTTGAGGCATTTAGGTGTTACATACAGCAGCAATTTCTTCTATTGATCTGTGTTAGTATCATGATCTCTCTTTCTTTGACTGATCCGGGAAATCCTTTCATCCACTCGAACACACCACCAAGCCGTCTGCAAAGTTGTTCGTAAGAATCTAAGCTAATAGTATTCAGATAATATTAGTGTGATTGATTGGATGTTGTAAATTGATAATTATCTCACAGGGGAGAGTCTTGAAATAATGAAATTTCCAGCGCCTATGAGAAGACAAAAAACGTGCACCAGTGTTTGAGATTACCAACACCTCAAAGAACGAAAAGCTCAGTGTCATTGACAAATTCCTCTAGATGAGGTCCACAGTCTTATCCTTCTACAAACAATTCACGATTTAGATCTAGAAGGCACGAAGGAAATTCAGGGTAAAAAAGCGCGGTAAAGACAAACCCCCCCCTGTGTTTCAAACAAAAGCTGAGATCCAGGATGCAATCAGCAAAAACAAAGATGCAATGCTTTCTTTGAAATACACCTCTCCTTCTCCCGATTGTTCAAGATGCAGCTTTGGCTCATCTAATCCCGCCACTGATTGCACTAAACAAACTCAGCGACCGGCCAAAAACAAACCTTCGACAACAATCGAGATAGAGCTCACACGTGTACAGTGGGCGTCAATGGATGAAAGGATCTGTAGACAGTAAAGACTTGTAGATTGTTAATACGTACCTCCGTCCATTTTAATTGATTGAAGTTGATTTAAAGGATCTTCTTTGTAATCTTCCGTTCAGTTGGCAACGGCAAGGAAAAAGGAGAATGTTCTTTTTTGGTGGGAATTGATCGAAGAAAGATCGGAGCTGGTAGGGCCACGTAGGCTGTGCTTGTTACCCGGCTGTTTTGTTGCCTTCTCACCTTGCAGAGCAGCAGCGATCACAGCGCTAAAGTCGTATCTTGTAGGGAGGTGTCAGAGCTCTATTGTGCTGCAAGGAGCTTTGGCTCTTAGACATCATCGTTGAAGAAGATAGCCTCAACAAGGTATCACTATTCGGCATAGCCGCAAACTTCGGCTGATAGATAACTGAATTGAATTTAGTGTGTGATTGGTTACGGGACACAAAAATAGAACGCAGTCAGATCTCTGATACAAACTTCTTAGATTGATTCCATCGTCATCTATTTTGGCCTAAAGATATATCACGGCTACATAGTCACATTTCCGGTGTGGGATTAATCCATATTTCTGTTGAGTGTTGCTATAGCGCGCATCAGCAGCCTCCCCAAAGAATGATCTAGCTCTCTCTGTAGCTGTGGGTTATCTCAGATGGTTCTGCGCTCTACTCTGGGGACCTCTTGACCATACTTCAAGTATGATCTGCTCACGATCTCGACGTCGATATCAGTTCCATCTTCCGTGGTATCTCCAAGCTACGCATGATCAGAGCTGATCACGAAATATTGTAATCTGAGAATTTCGAGAGCTCTGAAACCAGGAGATAGCGTTAGGTCTATCCGATCCTTCTGTGCTGTCAAGTTTCCACTCACCTATAGCATATTCTTCACTTTCAAAGGAACAACTGATTCTGTTTGTTGTTCGGCCCACTTTATATAACCGTCTTGTTGACTGCCTTATTTGACGTATCCTTCACCAATAGCCATCACCCGGCTTAGTGATGCGACACGCAAAGTTATATCAATTTTGTTATGAATATATACCAAGGATTCCTTTCTTGTAAACCATGATTACCGCTGATCAAAGATAAATATGGACCCTAATATCGACTCCAACATTGATCCGGCTATCGAATCACAATCTGGTATTTTCTCCAAATATACCATCAATAATGACTTCCCCAACACCAACGAATCATTTATCAACCAGGCATCAACCAGCAACTACAACTTCGCTAGTGCTAATGATCAGAGTAGCCCCGATCCAGGATCAGATGAAGTCACGGCTGCTGCTACTGTTGCTGCTGCTGCCGCCAACTTATCAAACATTCTCAGCCTGAACTCATTAGAGAACCGACGCGGTGACAGCTCATCTCATCGCGAACAGAGCGAGGAACCACTATCGTTTCTGCACGACGCGTTAAACTTGACTCGACAACATAGTACTACTGTATCCTCCGATCCATCTAATCAGCCGAAGCAAGTCCTGGTACAAGATCCCAATTCGCAATTGAGCTTTGTCGTTGTCAATCCTGCGCAGAGTCAAGGTTCTGGTCGACTCGGCCGCCCAAGAAAACATATAGTGGCACCTGCTTCAAACATGGAGAACTTTTCGTCCAAAAATTTAGAGGAGAGCATAGTCTCAAGGTTCAGGGTTGATGCTAAACCAGTCTCAGGTCCTGGATCCAGGGGAGGCAGGAAGAAGAAAAGTTCCAATGGTGTCACTAAGTCAAGACAACCTACATTCACCAAGAATGGAAACTCGTTACAACTGACTCTAGACGAAGGTCAGGGTAAGAACTTGGTGTCAACTGTACCGAAGTCTGCGGCCGTTCAATCACCTACCCCTATGAAGTCTGATGGTGACACAAAGTCGATTGAAGTGGAGCAAACCATCGATGACACTGTTGTAGCTTCAGACAGACCTCACTCAACATCCGACGATCAAAACCATCATGAGTCTCCTGCAGGCAAAGACATTAAGTCCGGCTCGGATGGTAACGAGGCGTTTAGTAAGCTCGGCCTTGTCCCGCTGGCATCAAAGTCCAAGACATCGTCCCAGAGTAAAAGACCTCAGAGGAAAAAAGATATCTTAGGACCACTCAAGGTTCTAACCAACGATACCTACAGACTACCCAATGGTGATTCTTTGGATAAAGATTCCAACATGATTGCACTAGGTTACGAAGTGAAGCCAGCCTTGTACGCTAAGGATATTTTATTCATTTTGGCATTTTTCAATAGGTTCAAAGGCTTTTTCAAAGGTGTCGCAAACTTGGGGCCGCAGGATATAGAAGAAGAGCTTGGTCTTGTGCCTTCCCCTCTTTATCATTTGGATAACGCCAGGCAGGTCCTGGTGAACGAAGCATCAAGTAGTGGTGGACACAATAGGGGTGAAGACATTAATGTTCTTCAATATACACTCTTAACCATGTTGCTAAACAGGAGGAAACCAGTAACAAAGAGCTCGCTGGCGAAGGCATTGGAAGAGTTGAAATCTAAAGCTTTAACCTATGGATTACCTGCTGAATGGAGAGACGATACCGAAATTTATGAAGGAACGAAGATTGATGATACAACAAAATACGGAGATGACGAACCCGTCGATCCAAACCATACAGAAACATTTGACACTGCTCAGATTCGTTTCGGAAGTTCAAAGCCCCGAGGCTTGACACCTTTTGACTCTGAGGGTTTCAGAACTGAAGGATTGTGGGCTTTGTCTCCAGAAGATAGGTTGATTTTCCTCAGGTCTTTAGTACAGTGGTGTCTCTGTCACTCAGAGGTTATAAGGCAAGAAATCACCAAGCTGCTAGCTAAGCAGGACTCAACGGGTGAGAAGGAGACTTACTACGTTTCGAGGTATGTTGCAGAGGGTGAGAAGGGGGTGCACAATGCTAATACGAATCTTAATATTTATTTAAAAAAGAAGAACAAAGGATCAGATAACAGTGTGACATATACGGACGCAGCAGCAAACCCACTGGATCATCACATGTCTTTCAGGCTGCTTGATTTCTTTGCTGGCGATGGCGGTATCAATGGTCGTTTCTTTCTTTGTCGCTCTGCAGATGTCAACACTGGTGGGCTGGGATCTTTTGGAGAGATGAAACAACTATTGAAAGATAACAAATCAGTACATGATATGCTGAGCCTTAAGCAGCCTTCGAGATTTAAGTTGTATGTTCAAGATGTTGCAAAGATGTTGTCGAGTGCATATAAAGCCGGACTAACATTGGAGGAAGAAAGCAGAATCCTTGATCCATGGTATGAAGTTGCAGGAAATAGTATTGAGTTAAAGAGTTTCCTCTCTTTTTTAGAAGTTAAGCTTGCAACTGGTCAAGGTTCCCATTTACGGCCGATGTACGACAACCTCATCTCTTTGTTACCTGTTTTGGAAAAGTTTGAGGTTATTTACAATGAGTACGGAACGGTGGATATGCTCAGACAAAACAGAAAAAGGGAAGCAGCTACAAACCTCAAAGGTTACCATTTGAACCAAGCCGTGGATAATGGGCCTTTCGAAGATGAATTTCTCCACGAGGAAAGTGAGAGTGGTGCTGGGGTTGAGGTCTATGACGACGCAGAGGACCTCGATTATGATGCTCTTGAGCATGAAGACGATGACGATGACGATTATAAAGAGTGAAATCAACCCAATGGTCTGGAGCTACAGGGTGGGTGCCTTTTCTATAGAACTGAACCTTTGATTATTCATTTCCTCGATTTTTTCGTCAAGATGGATGTAGAGTCAATTTTTCTGTAAAAGTCCTCGTTTTTTCTTTTCCTCAGATCCTGGATCACAGAGTCATCGACAGTTTTGAGTAAATCTTCATTTGCCAAGTTGCTGTTCGCTTCATTGTCTGCGAAGGTTAACGCATGAGAGTAGATATCGGAGTCGGACTCTGAGTCATCTAGATGGTCAAAAGCGTCGTCAAACCTATCATCATCGATGCCTCTATCCGCTTCTTTCTTCGTGACATATGTGGTCCTTTTTTTGTCAATTTTTCTCCGAAATGATTCAAGTAACTGGAGAGTCTCCATTTCCCTGTTTTCTCTTTCATGACGGCTAGTTATTTTAGACTTTGAACTTTTATGGGCAAATTTGTCGATGTGTTTTTCAGTCGACTCCTTTTCTTGGCTTTCTTTCGAAGTATGGTGATCTTTACTAAGATCTTCCTTCAACTTCTCAATCTGTGCCTTAACATCAATCAAATGACGCTCCCTTTCATTTTCTTCCTTTATTTCATCTCGCGTTTGAACAAAATCTCCCGAAGCCGCATCACTTCCCTCACTTTCGGAGTTTGGGGGCTCTGCATCGTCTCTCGATATGATAGATTCCATCTCGACGGATCTGTTAACCAATCTCTTGTCATTTAGAGCATCGTGAGCGCTTCTCATCTTCACATCGATAACGCCATCATCACCATCATCGTCATCCAGCTTCAAAGCCACTTTAGCCTTCTTCTTCTTCTTGTTTTTGTTCTCATCCTTTTGTGGCTTTTCTGTCTCTATTACTACTTCTTTATTCAAATCATCAAAGTACGGTATCAGCACTTCACTCTTTACTATTTTGACTGGATGCAACGGTGTTTCACCATCTTGGCCCAGCTCACCTGAGCTTATCTGTAGGACAGTGAAGATCCCATTTCCAACGACTTTACCGAAAAGAGTGTTTTTATTCTGTAGTTCTGGAGTATCTTTTAACGTGATGAAGAATTTCCCCGTATTGCTATCCCTTTGATTTAAATTCACCGAACCCAGCATTCCACGCTTGGTGTATCGTATTCTTGAGTTGAACTCGTCTTTGAAAGGTTCTTGATTGAGGTTTCCATCTGGTTGGATGATGAAGTTGGCTAAGATTCTACTGAACTCCCAACCGTTGAATTTTCCATTGAGCACGTTATTGAGGAATATTCGACTCGTGACGGGGGTCTCTTTGGCCCAAAGTTCAATATCTATGGCACCTTTTGTGGTATGAAGCCGTACTTTTGCCGTTGTCTGCGGCTCTAAAGCAGACATTTAAACGATGGGCTTTATAAAGCACAGTCAAAAGCCTGTTAAGGTCCTATGGTTTTTCGAGATCGCGATGTTCAATAAAGCTTTGATATTCAAATGTATTGGAAACATATGTAGTGGGCATAGCTTAATAAATAATGGATAAATAAGAGGTAATAAATAGGTGTTAAATAGAGGCAGCTCAATCCGTAAGAGTGACATAGGTTTTACTGGCCTTGAGGTCTCTGGCTGCTGGAGGAAGATCGTGTAAATGTAAGTGATCTCTGAGGTAGAAGGTATACTTGTACACGAGATCCTGCAAGCGGCTTGGAGTGATTCCCAAATCTGCAAAAGTTTTTGCGTTTGGGTCAAGAACTTGGTCAATGAACTGTCTCTCGATTTGGTCAGGATTAGTCATAGGCCACCAGAATTTCTGTAGAATTTTCGCAGTCTCAATAGCTAATCCCTTAGGCACATTCACATTCGTATACTTTCTCTTTGTGACAGGTTCGATCAATAGTCTAATGTCCCTCACCGAAAATGCTTCAGGACCGCTGAGTTCGAAAACATCATTTGTGGTACTATCATCAAATCCAATCTTTTCCAGTGCAGTGGCAACGTCAACAACATGAACAGGGTACACCGTTTCCTTCATATGATTCACAGTAAAGATTCTGAAGGCATTTCCCAATCTGTTCAAAAACTTATCCTCCCTACCATACATTGGACCAGGTCTAACAATGGTTGCATCAGGGAACGCTTCCAAAACGGCTTTTTCACCCAGTGCCTTAGTAGCATGGAACACTGAGGATGAGTCCGCATGAGCGTTGTAAGCACTGACATGAATAAGTCTAGGCACGCCGTTGTCTGCTGCGGCCTGAGCAATTCGTCTAGCAGCT
The DNA here is from genome assembly GCA_003707735.2 of [Candida] freyschussii. Classification (NCBI taxonomy): domain Eukaryota; kingdom Fungi; phylum Ascomycota; class Saccharomycetes; order Phaffomycetales; family Wickerhamomycetaceae; species [Candida] freyschussii. The sequence continues at coordinate 124,873 of PPLE02000001.1, read as the reverse complement.
TCAATGTTTACATCAGCCATTGAGAAGTTCTTGGTTTCATAATCTGCACCGATCAAATTGTAGACGATATCAGAGGCTCTAAGAGACTCATTGATTGAGTCCAAATTCCGTAAATCAAACTCTACAAAGTTCACCACGCCTAAATCTCCAGGAACTTTGAGGAATCGTTTCTTCATTTCATCCCTGAATGGAACCACAGTAATTGTACCATTCTTGGCGAGCTTTGCTGTCAAGTAACGCCCCAGGAATCCAGAAGCTCCGAAAACAGTTGCTGTGTATCCAGTTCTGGAAGACCGTCCATTGTGACCCACAGCGATCTTAACCTCCCCGGAACGAGTGATGTTTATATCGCTCTTAAGCACTTGAGAAGATTGGAATCTCACTTGCTGAAACCCTCGTTTAAACATCTTTGAAGGATTCGAACCCGCTTTGAAGCCTTTGATATTGGATTTTAAGGAGGCCGCGGAGTTGTAAACTGGCTGGAATTGAACCCTTTTTTTGCACTACAAGAAATGGCTGAAAACTTATTACGAGGTTTAACTAGGGAAAGATAAAAGATTAAACATGGAAGAAGCGGACATTGATTGACTCAGGTGCGATGGTTTTTGATATTCACCATAAGACAGGGGGTAACTCTCAAAGTTCCCGATTGATTTGGTACTTTCCCGCAAATGTAGCAGAGCTTTCCATGGATTAATGGTGGACAACGACTCAAACAAATATACGAAGTATCTCTAGTACCGCACCACCAGCTATCAAAAATGCCAGCATAACTATGTCCTATGTTAGTACTTTGAGCCGAAGAGAGCGCACAAAGACATATAACAGATTCTCTATAATGATCACACTCAAAACCACTTACAGAACCATCCCTTGGAAATAGGCCATTCTCGCTTAGCAGCAGCCTTAGGTTTCCCCATTTTTTTCTCTTGCTTCTTGTAGAACTTCTCATTAGCGAGACGCTGCTTGGGTGTTTGAATAGCCTATACAGTTAATCAGTATGTACTTCCCGAAATTTGGGTCGACAATTGACCATGTACCGAGCAACCAGGACCGCTGCTGATTACCTTTCCGATACTAGCTCAGTTCTGTTGTATCATACTCACCATCTCTATGTTCCGTCTTTCCTCAAAGATCGCAGCAGGTCTCCAATGGGATTGAATCTAGTAGAGCGCTACGTGTTTTTTTTCTAGCTGAGCGCCAGCGCGGGACGCGAATATCAATGAAATAGCGATACCCCGGTTAAAAGACAAGAAAAAACTCTGAGAGTAACTGAATGCTAAGTGGCTGTGATTAACACGAACATCTGTTCCACTCTCGTCACTCCTTCCATCTTTGAGCCCAGAACCCGTTGAAATAAGAGTTCTGAAAAAAAAAAAAAAAACATAGCGCCTCTTGGTTTCGATCCAAGGACATCAGGGTTATGAGCCCTGCGCGCTTCCACTGCGCCAAGGCGCTCGATGAGCAAACTACTCAGGGCCCTCAACAGATATATCGTAGAGCAGATCAAATAGGACATTTTGAGTTTTTTCAAGAAAAATAGCAGTATAACCCACTCTTTAAAGGTTCTGTGTGCTTTTAAAGTTGTGACAGGGTTCTCTAGATAATTTGAATGTTTTTACTAGTTCTGGAAAGGCCTTTAAGCGTTTTTCTTAGGTACCACAGCGTAAAGATATTGGACACCTCGAAGAAGAATGGCGAGCGATACCTACGCGCCCGCAAAAAAGTCTAGACTACAAACACAGCTCCATAGTCTCAGGTTTGGTCAGGTTGTACCCTCAAGTGCTGCCATATCTGAGCACGCCTTTTGCAAAGTGCCGAGTGATGAGCTACTTCTCTATCCTATAGATTGATCTTGGCTTCGTCACCAAACACAACTCTCGATTGTTGATTACCGGTTTTACGTTCTGTTACCTCCAATACCATCCAGTATACATGTATACCCTAAACTTCTAGTTCGATCAAAAGAAAATACGGAGGATCAAAGTCTGATTCGGAAAAATTAGTTGCATTAACAATATGCCTCATAATGCATGCGCGAAACGGTTAGAAATTCGCATCATGATGAATCAAACTTACAACTTTGAGAATCAATTCGTGCTGATTAAATTCCTGGAAAGGCAAAGGCCGCTAATCGGTAATTTATTCATAACGTCTTCGACATCGCTGTTATGATATAATAGAATTAATAAAAAAAAATCCCTGATCATGAGGTAGTCGACAATTTTTGATGTCGATATATGATTTGTTCAAAATATAAAATAAAGTTACTGTCAGAGACTTTACGCTCCGTAGAAAAAATAAATCCCCAATATTAGAGGCTAATCACTCTTGAATTAGAACCTCCCTAAGGATCTAGTTCGAAGTTACATGTTCTCCATCTCCTTAAGGTTGTTCTTCTCCACTGGTTGGAGCAGGTTCTAGTCAATCCAGTTTCTTCCGACTTGTTGACGTTTGGTTTTCACAAGTTTTCGCGGGAAGAAGTATTAAAGGGTCCTCCTACTCCTAGTTAAAACTTTAAAATTTCAAGTATTACTTAAGTTCATTAGAATTAATTCTCGGCGCAGTCTGATCGGCGTATACTACAGGCGTTATAATTTGTATACTTTTCGTTCTGACCGATGTGTAAAAGTGCAGAATAGTCAAATCGGTGATGTAGTTGAGCTTCCTTTTTCTGTACGTTATATGTTGAAAAAAGGCATAGATGTGCAGAAGCCGTTGAAAAATTCGGACCTTCATGATGATCTAGAATTGTATAAAAATCCAAACGTCCGTTATAACGTTCAAATCTAATCAAAACAAGCTATAGCGAGCATTGAAATGCTTCGCTTTTGTCTTCCAAATATGTTGTATACTTGTTATAATGGCGAATTCTACATGGACAGCAAATCCAATATTAAGAGTTCAGTTCATCTGACTGGCGGCTGGCCTGCTCTCTATGCCTCTATGACCCTTGCAACTTATAGAAACAACAGGGGCATGCGCTCAGCGCTGCTAATTTCTAAAGGTGAATAACACCAGGGGTGGCTTGCTTTGTCGTAACTGTAGAAAGGCTTTAAAGTAGACTGCTAGGGTATGAGGCTTGAGCTCATACAACTTTTTCAAAGCCCAGACGTTACTGATCGCCTCATATCAGTTAGGTTTTTTAGATCGAATCAGCCACAAGCCTCAAGTCATAACAAGTGATGCGCGAAAAGGCTAAAATGGCGAAACCATGAAACAAATCCCAAACACTTATCGTGAGAATTACAGCTACTACCAAGACTTCCCGGTGTAGGATTCTCTATAATAGTGACCATACGATTTAGAAATGGACTTTACATCGACTGTTTCTGCTCTGAAGCCTTGACCTGCAACCAGTAACCAGCCATCTCACATGGTGTGCGGGTGTTTGGAAGGCGCTGGAATTTTGGCGGAACCTTATTCCCGTGTGCGAAGGGATAAACAACCGTGAATTGCCTAAAGTAGAAAAATGGCGAAAGCCACGAGCCCTCCTGTCTGTCCCAATCGGGACGTATCCTGCTTAAAGGGGGTGTTTACATCAAAGCGGCTTCATAAATTTGCGTGAAAGTATGCACGTAGATGCGCTAACGCGGTGCATTTGTTTACTTGAAATCTGCAAAGCAGCCCCGAAATCCAGCCAACCTCGTCGTTTCGCCCAGTATATATCAACAAGCCTGGCACTTTGCGAATTTCGCAGGCACGCTGTTTGTTATTCCCCCTTCTGCACTCGCTTTAATTAGATACGGATACACAGGTCCATCAAAGCACACAATCTTTGAATCCTCTCTTCATCTTCAAGATCTAACTCTTAGTCACTCCTTTAAACTTCATTTCGAGAGAGAGAGATTCGTCCATTCCTTTATTGTGAAACATTCCTCATACAAGCTGGCTCATTAACTCAGTTGTTCTATTTGGAATTCAATTAACGTTCTGAGACTTTCAAAGACTTCACTTCAAAGTCAACAAAGCATTAGAGATGAGACTCTCCAGCACCATTTTGTTGTCAGTGTTGACAACTTTGGTCTCCAAGGCGTATGCCGACTGCTCTTACGAGGGTGGTAACTATTTTTGTGACGAGGTTTCCGCCGTTGTTTACACCAATGTTGGTTACTCAGGGTCATACTCCGATGTCACAGCCATGGATGAAGACACATGTCAATGTACTCAAAAGTCGGTTTCCTTCGAGGGTACAAATTCCCCGTTAGACGAGGAGTTATCAGTTCATTTCAGAGGTCCTTTGAAGCTATTGCAATTTGGTTTCTACAAACCTTCAAGCTCCTCATCCAAAAAGGTCAAGAGAGATGAAAGCTGTTCCACCACAAAGCATATCCACCATGCTCACAAGAGAGAAGCCGCTACTGAGATTGTTGAAGTCACTGAAACGGTTTATGTTGATGCCGACGGTCAGCCAGTCACATCCACTTCAGCTCTTTCAACCTCAACTCTTCCAATCCCAGTTGACGTTCCTTCTTTTTCACAGGATACAGCCCCAACCACCACTTTACTCACTTCCATTGCCTCTGTTGCTACATCTTCTGTTGATTCAACTTCTGCTGAAACCACGTCTTCTTCCTCATCCTCTTCCACTTCCTCAGTGGCATCAACAAGCACGTCCTCTAGTGATGATGACGAGGATACCAGCAATTCCGCTTGGGTTAGAAAATCGTACTACAAGCCAGGATCGACTGACAATGTTGTCTTTTTGAACACACTTGGTGGTAAGGGCTCTGGAACTTGGTCTTCCTGTTTTGGTAACTCATTGTCCTACTGTGCCTCCAACGGTGTCGATGCCGCTTCTTCTGCTCAAGATTTGGACGAAGTTACATTGAAATCGGATGAGGAATACATGATCTTCTCCGGTTCATCGTGTGATGACGGTGATGATGGTTGTGGTTATTACAGATCGGGAATTCCAGCTTATCACGGGTTTGGTGGTGCTGAAAAGATATTCGTCTTTGAGTTTGAAATGCCACACGAAGATGGCTCTGGTGCTTCAAACCCAGACATGCCAGCTATCTGGTTGTTGAATGCCAAGATCCCAAGAACTTTACAATACGGTAACTCAGAGTGTTCTTGTTGGTCTACCGGTTGTGGTGAGATGGATTTGTTTGAAATTCTAACACAGGGTGATGAGAGATTAATCTCTCACATTCACAGCGGTCAAGGTGATAACGGTTCTAGTACCGGTGGTGGTGGTTCTCAAGACTATTTCGCTAGACCAACGTCCGGCTCTATGAAAGGTGCAGCTATCTTTAATTCTGATGGTTCTATCCATGTTGTCAAGCTCGATGATGATACGGATTTCAGCTCCGGGTTGGACGCTGACACTGTGAGTTCATGGTTGAAACTTTCCGGTGGTACTGCTCCTTTATCATCATAAAAATAAACTCTTGTTTACCTGGTTTCTGATTGTTTTTTTGTTTCAAATTATACCCTTTGAATATAGTAACTTTGTTAATTTTACAGTATGATTTAGTAGTTGTACATAACTTGTTCTGTTCCTACAGACTTTAGATGTTCATATATATATAGTGAGTGTGTATTTGCGTTGAAACGGTCTTTCAAAAAGTGTGATTTTCCCCCTAATTTCATATAAGTGGAGTTGTAGTTATAAAAGCGCTATATAGCGAACAGGCATGCAGTTAGCAAACAAACATATGGTAACGGAAATGGCAGACAGTGATCCCCATGAAATCAAATAGCACCTAAAATCATCCCAAAGCAGTAAGGAGTAGAGATAAAAAAAATAATGTAAATTGTAAATGATCCAACAAAGATAGGAGAGAGAAGTGGTTTAAGTATCGTGATGTCATGGAGTGTATTCTTATTATTTTTTTTCTTTTTTTTTTTTTTGTTTGGAAGGGATTTTTTTGATTCTTCTCTTTTGCCCTAGGCAGAGAGTCGAAGAGAAAGATGACCTGCTCAAACTTCGCTCTTCGATGAATGTTGACTTAGTTCATAACTCTCAAGATTCGAATCTTTTCTGTTTCTTTTGATATGTGATCTTTTGACATATCTGTTCCACAATCTTGCAATGAAACTGCTCTTATATGAGCCATTGACGAGCCAAACATAGAGTCTATATTCCGCATAAAGAAGCCCAGCTCCTAGCAAGAATCCGCCAATAACGGCAAGAGCAATGTGGTTACCCATGCCTTTGATAAAGTTGGCATCACCCAAATGCCACGAAGAACCTTCAGCAATGGCGAAATAAGCATTTGTGTGCTTCTTGTAATCATCTGGAAACATAATTTTTAGCACTCCAGAAGCTGGAACAGAGACCCAACGTCTGTAACGTTTCCAAATAACACTAAGGAACAGCGGTCCAGTAGAGTACATAATGGTCAAATATGGAACGAGATAATTCCAATTGTACTTCTCCAAGTTGTCAACAACTTTTAAGAAGAATGGATGTCTTGGGACCGAACCCATAACGTCATTTGAGATACCTGTTGGAACTGTCTTTCTAACAAAGGCCGGGACGGAAAGTAATGGATCGAGTCTTCTTTCACACCCAACATCCAAGTCAATGTAGATACCACCATAGTGGATAAGGGCAAAATATCTAATAACATCAGCCCTTTCAATGTTGTACTTGTATGAGTCAAAAGTCTTCAAGAACCATGGATACTGCTCGCTGATAAAATCCCTAGCCATCTCATCAGTCCATAGAATGTATTGATAATCTGGGTGGAGGTCCATACACTTCTTCTGTCCCTCCTGCCATTTCTTCGGGATATTCGTATCCTTATACGTTTGATGGATTATCTTTGGGATGAGCTCTGGCTTTGGAGGAGCAGTTGCCGGTGGATTGAGATCAAAATAGGTGAGCTGGTCCTCGAAGGAATCGTCGTAGAGCAGTGTCATGAGATCAAACACGTTGTATAGGATTATGACCAGCACGAAAAGATGAGCATAGAGCAAAAAGCGAATCTCCTTCTTCATTATGGGCGGTGTGTGTGTGTGTGTGTGTGAAGAGATTGATTATATGGAAAGCAGCCTGTAATAGCTAATTAAAGAAAGGAGCGACTGTGTGGTGAGAGATGCCAATGACACGAGACTGATAGATTTTTGGTTGTTGACAAAATATTCGGGATATTAACCTCCTTTTCCCTCACAAAATTCTGGTAAAAATGTTGTCAGGGAAACTAAAGCCCAAAAAAAAATTAGGGGGAGCAAAGAGAGAAGAGAGGTTGTTGCCAGGGTGATTTCCAAAACTGGGCCACGTGAGGAATGGACAGAGGCTTTTCGACGAACGGGAGAGTGGATTGTCAAGCCGTGGAGCGGTGGAGGGATTCAGTACAAAATGCTGGAGAATTTTTATATTTATAGAAAAGGGCACTTCCTTTATAATTAATTAGGGGCGGCCGGGGAATGGTAATCTCAAGATGAGCCAGCAGACAGATACGTAACTCCATTTTTTTTTTTTTTTTTTCTTTTAATAAGGAGGCTGTGATTTTTTTGCGCGCAGCACACAACACGAAATGAAGGCAAATGCCTGTTGGAAGACTCCACCCAGTGTGGGGATCATCTGCTCTACAGGGGAAGCCATTGCTCGGTGTAAGCTACGACACCTGAGTTGTCCCACCAAATCATCATGGACCGCTGGAAAATCTGGATTCTACACTCAGTAATGGGCCCCTATTGTTATGCCGCCCTTGGTGGTTTCCAGCGGCCGCCTTGGTGAAATCCACACGAAAAAATAAAAATAAAAAAAAAATTAAAAAAAGCAATTTGCTACACGTTTTAGTAAGGGCAACACCGAAATAGGGGCTCGGCAGATTAGAAGCGGACAAGGTTACCCTGCCCCTCGATTCTATTTATGGTGTGCTGTGCCCGGTGCGAGGAATGGGAAACTCACGTGCCTTTATTAGGGTTTCGATACAGAGCATAGAATAGGTTCGCGGGTCATTGGCGCACGTCTCCTGCACAGAGTTTATTATACACGGACTTTAGCCCACTGCGATGAGGATCAGGAAGTTACTATATTTTTCCTTCTTTAGATACTCTCTCTGAGATGAATGATTCGTTCACAAGTATCTGGTGTACGCAGAGTATCATACAGAATGTCAAAGAGCAATGTCAGGAAAAGGGCGCAGCCTGGTAAAGGACCGAACTTCACCAAGAGATCAAACAATGAGCTCTCCAAGCCAAGCGTAGCCGCATACAGAATCTCAAACATATCGCTTTCTGAGGAACAAAAATGGCTCAAATCTAAGATAATGAGCTTTATCAATGAGAATCTCACGGTTGAATCAGATAAACCCTCGGTGTTTGTTATCAATGGAGATGCTGGCACTGGTAAAAGTGTGATTTTAAACTCCATTTTCAATGAGATCCAAAAATTATCAAGAACTACTACAGACCAGGTCCTCTCTGGATCACAAAATTACCTCGTTGTTAACCATCCAGAGATGTTGAAACTATATCACCAAATCTCAAAACAATTCCCGTACATCAACAAGTCCGATCTCGAAAGGCCAACGTCTTTGATAAATAAGTTTAGCAAAAGGGATTACCATCAGGGTACTACTAGTCGGGACGTTGATGTTTTGATTATTGATGAGGCTCATCTGTTAGCTACAGCCAAGGATGCCTTTAAGAAATTCAATCAAGATAATCATCTTGAAGAGCTTTTGAAAATTAGTAAAGTTGTACTGATTGTATTTGACGAAAAACAATCGCTTCGCATGGGGTCATTTTGGAGTATTGAAGGTGAGGATGGCGCGTCTCTTTCACACTATTTGACCAAAGATAGAGTCCACCTCTATGAAACGTATAACCTGAAGAAACAATTCCGCGTTGTTGCTCATGATGATGTTTTGACATGGATAAATACGATATCAACTCAAAAGAAAATTTTACCACTGCCAACAGAGGATGCTAAGCTTGGTACTTTTGATTTCAAAATATTTGAAAGCTGTGAAGAGATGTATGAATCCATTAAACAGAAAAACAAAGTCTTTGGGCAATCAAGGTTACTGGCAACTTATGACTTCCCATATAGACTTGATGGCAAAGATTATTACGTCTCTTCACAATCAGATAATTTCAAACTTCGGTGGGACAGATATCTACCACAAATAACCACTCCTTGGTCAGAAAGAGACGATACAATAGATGAGGTTGGATCAGTGTATACAATCCAAGGTTTTGACCTCAACTATGCTGGTGTGATCTTGGGAAGATCTATCGGATACGATAAAGAAACCGATACCATCAAGGTTAGACCAGAGCTTTATGATGACCATGCAGGTTTTACCAGGAAAAAGAATATTAAAAATGTAGATCAAGTGAAGGAAAAAATTATCCTGAACTCATTGAACGTACTCTTGACACGTGGGGTGAAAGGACTGTACTTGTTTGCCTGGGATAACGAGCTGCGGGAAAGACTTTTAAGAGATGCACACGATTTAGTAGTTGTGAGAAAACATAAATCAGAGCCTTGAGGGAGACATTGAAGACAAGACTTTTCGAAAGACCAATTCCTCATTACGCAATCTATGATTCTGCCTCAAATCATAAAGGTATTCCCTGAATAAAGCCATGGAGTCTTCATCAACCACTTCAATATCATTGGATTTATTTATCTTCACCAGTTTCAATGACTGAAGAGTATAGATAGCATAAAGAATGTTAGACTTGTTCAAACTCTCTTTGTATGAAACATTTGGTGCTGAAAGATACAGCAAGTGTAACCATCTTTTGAGATTGACAGAAATTATGCCCTTGAAATTATTCAAAACTATCTCATATGATTCGATGAATGGATTCAGAAGATCTCGGAACAACTCTTCATCCTTCTCAGTTATCTCAGTGTCCTCTTTGATGAGCGACGTGAGAAACTCAAAGTTGAATAGTTGCTTCAAGATAGTCAAAGTTTTGGGCGAATTTTTAGTCTTGATTAGAAACATCTCTGAGATAAATGTGTTTAGCAAGGAATTCTTAAAGTAAACAAGAGCCGTCTCCTCCAAAACGATAAAATCATCTTTTGTTACAAGGAAATAGTCTGATAGAAATTTTTCCAAAAGAGATTCGCAGTATCTTGTCAACGTCTCTTTATCCATATCCAAGTAGCGTATAAGATGCTCGGCTTCAAGGGATCTGCTTAATAGTTTGGCAATCAGATCCCTAAAGATTTTGATCGTCTGGTTCTTCTTTAGTCGCTTCACGTGGACATCTCTGTAAAAAAGTATTGAGAGGGCTAGCCCGAGAACAGATATCTCGGTCACATAGCTGGTTTCATGTATCCTCATCAAAACCTCTTGACACATTGTTTTCACATCTTTGTAATCATTGAAGTTCAAAAATCCGTCATCAAATCGTATAATCAACTTCCCATAGTTGGATGCCTTGCCCCTCAGTAAAGTTATCCCAGAGCTCAAAATGGACTTGAAAGACTCTTGAACTTTGTCCATACCATTCAACTCAACTAGGTACTCGTTGAACTCGTAAGGCTTCTCATATATCAAAGAGACTGGCTGGATATAGGCATCTCTTCCTTGCAAAGAGTCTTTCAAAAGTTGCATAAACCCAGTTTTGGCCAGCATTAGCTTCCCATTTCTCGATCGGGTACCTTCAATGAAAAGCTCCACTTGCTGAGCAGGTTTTGCTAGCTTCCATGACATTAGGTTGCGCATGTTGTTAACGTACCAGAAATCATCCGTACTGAACTTTCTCTTGATGTAAATGGCCCCAAGTCGCTTCAAGATCGGCCCGAACACAGGAACGTTTAGATTCTCACCAGCAATAACCAATGGTGTTTCCAATTGAAATCTCACATAGATGAAGTGAATGATGATGTAGTCAATATGCGATTTGTGATTAGGAAGAAGAAATATCGGGTCATTGGGAGATGACTTCGCCCTTTTGAGAAAAGCATGGAACGTGTCTCTGTGAATCCATATACCGTCTTGGAAAATATGTGGCAGAATATGACAAAAAATGATATATGCAAGTTTGAGGTAGATTGTATAATTGTTCCTGGTTGATGTCGTAATGTTTGACACTGAAAAAAGCTGATTGTAGTAATAATCATGGAACCATTTTTGCAATTGAGCATATCTCTGATTTTTGTATTCCGGTTTCAAGATCTTTGCCTCCTCTTCCAACTTTACAACTTTTGAAATGTGCTGCTTAACGAGTTCATCATTTTGGAAAAGCTCGTTGAAATACTCTTGAAACTCCTTAGTAGTAAACTGCTCCTTGGATCTGGGTATTCTGTATAGCTCAAACCAATTGACACCCATAATATAGGTAAGTAAGGATTTCAGCCGCAAAACGAGGGCTCCTTGATCAGCAGGCGTCGAGCCATTATGAAGTCTGTAAGGTGCAGCAATGGGAGGTAGCTTTATCGTGGGATTCTTGAGGGGACTCTCGAGCAAGTTTATATATTGTTTTTCAAATGACATTGCTTGAGTGAGTGTAAATGAGCCAAAAATCGTAGCAAAGAATGGTTATTATAGAGGATTGGCATGGAGATTTGATTTGTTGAGCTTGTTGACACCAAAAGTTGGGGTGCCTTGCATAACGTGTCACATGACCTGGCTCATCAAAATCTCCCAATTTCCTAAAACAGAGGCAATGGTCACGTGACCAAGTAAAAAAAAAAAAAAACACAACAACTGCAGCAGCTGAAGATAAGCCACTGCCATTCCAGGAACAGGCGTTGTGCTGTTGAGATGTTCGTCTGTCATGTTGTAATGAGAAGGGCTCTATCCTCTTGGTCCTGCCTTGCGACTTGTAAACGGGTAGCGACGGGCTGGGAAGGCTTTTTCGGGCGGTTTTAGTTCACACAGCCTTGAAGCGTGACCCTTTCTAATATGACAGAATTTCTTCCATTTAGTCCAGCAGCTTCTGTGCTCGGGAAGGAAGAGCCTGGGCTTATATATACCCATCTTATAGCGCAGAACGAGCGTTGCACGATAGCTCAGAGAACATCAGGCAATGTCTGCTGAAAAATACTATAATGTAAGTTCCACTCAATGATGATCCAAGGCTAAAACTAACACTTGCTAGTCATCTGCTAATCAACAACAGTACGCTCCACCTCCCGGACCACCTCCTACTTTCCAGACGAGCCAGGCCTCGCAGAGGGGCGTCAATGATTATGCCGCGCCGCAACAGACGTACGCTGGACAATACGGCCAGCAGCAAGGCTACTATCAACAGCCTCCTGTCGCTGGACAGGGTTATTACCAGCAAGGACCGCCACCACAAGGGTATTACCAGCAGCAGCAGCCGGTATATGTGCAGCAGCAAGCCCCAGCTAGAAACACAGACGATTGTTGTATGGCATGTCTCGGTGCCATGTGTGTTTGTTTAACGCTCGACATGTTGTTTTGAGGATTTTAATGATGAAAGAGAGTTTATAAACGCCTTTTACGATTATAATAGTTTTCCATGTCTGTATTGTTCCACCATCCCGTCTCTTCAGTCTCAATTCTGAAAGACTCCTTATTTACCTCTTTGTAGTTCACGTATCCACTTGCTGAAAACATTAAGCTCCCACTTCAACAACTCTAGTTCTGGAGTAGAGGGAGCAGCCTGCTGCCGTGCCAGTTTCTTCGGTGGTGATTTTTGCATTGTATCAATCATACGGAAATCACTGTTCAGTTGGTCTAATTCGCGCTTCAAATCACTATTAACAAGCCTCAATTTGGATATATCCTTCTTCAACTTTTCGATTTCTTCCATCTTGGAGGCAGCGTCTTTCTCTGCATACTCTTGGTTCTCAATACTGTGACTTTCCAGCAGCTTTATATTCTTATTCAACTTGGACACCTCTTCATGAATTTTTCTGTTGCACTCTCTTAATGAAGCATTTTCCATCTCCAATTGGTTTACACTTTGTCTCAAAACCAAGTTCTTCCCACTCAAGTCCTGCTCATCGTACATGATTTGCTTCAATTGACACTGGTCTTCTTCACTCAACATAGAAATGGATGTAATGGCAATGCCAGATTTATAACTATGAACACCAATCTCGGTGAAGATAAAACATAAAATGTTCAAGGCAAAGTAATCTCCAGCAGCCAAATCATCAAACTTTAACATATCCAAATACTTAAGCAACTTCTTTCTAGACCATAACTTGTCTTTGAAACATTGCTTTACCGCATTGAAGATAGATTCATACTCTTCAATGACACTGACTGGCATCATTAAACTTTCATTAAGGTTCTTGGAGCTCTCAAAATCGAGCTCTGGTGTAAAATCCTCATTGATTAGTAGCCGTAAAATCGTCATGATCATTTGTGGATGATGGAGATGCTCGAACGATTCATCCTCGTGTATTGGGGACGAGGGAAATGCAGCGAGCCAGTGGATAATTGCAGTCAGGAACTTGACATTGGATTCGATCCCAGCCATTGTGAATCGCACTTTGTGGATTTGATCAATGAAAGGCGTCGGCTATAAAGAGTTTTCTTCAATCTAGAAAAGTGACACAAAACCCGACGTTTAAATTTCCGTTGCCATCTCTCTCTTTAAAAGGACCGGTTTTGGAGCCGCTGGTTGAGCCGCTGGTTGCGGTGTGTCGAGTTCTTTCTTCTTCAAAGTAGGCTTAGAATTTGACTTCGCTTTTGGTTCGCCAGCCTGGCTTGAGGTGGGTTTAGCCTTAGCACTTTTCTTAGACTTCCCACCTTCTTTCGCTGCCCTTTTAGCTTTAGGCTGCTTTGTGGGTTCAGTTTTTGCCCCTTTGCTTTCTAGATTGTCCTTCGACGACTCCTGCTGACTGTCTTGATTTGAACCTTGACTAGATAAGATGGTTGACTTTTTCTCCTTTTTTTTCTTCTCTCCCTTTGGTTTCTCGACACCTTGTGCCTCTTGTGCAACTGGCGAGTCAGTTTTGTTGCTGCTTTTCTTATCACCCTTTTTGTTCTCTTTTTTCTCTATCTTTGCTTTGGTCTCTGCCTTCTTCACTCCTCCCTTATTTTCCTTTTTGGCCTCTTTTTTGGATGCTTTTTCCTTCGCTTTCTTCTCCTTCTTATCTGCCTTTTCGTCACGTTCCTGGCTAGAGTTTGAAGACTCCTTGGCAGCCTTCCTCGTTGGTTCTCCCTTCTTCTTCTTCTTCTTCCCTTCAAAATCATCCCTTTGTGGAGTCTCCCAATCTGTTGGCAAAAACGACTTTGGTCTCTCAATCTCACCGTTCTGATACTGCAAGAATAGTTTAAATTCGGGAAGATCTTCTAAAGATTGCTTTGGCTTCGAAAGTAGCTGGTTAGTCACTGGCATTTTTGAAAATAGCGAAGCAGTAACGATGGGTATTAAAGATTCCTTTTCATCCTCAAATGTATGAGAACGATATTTGGCTGCAAACTGGTCTGCAAACTCAGCAGTTTTGAACTGAATATATGCCCGAGAATAAGTAGGCTGTCTGAAAGGTTTCGTTGAGTAATGTCCCCTTACATAGTACTTCTCGAGTATGGAGTTCTCATTGACACAGTCCTTTGTAGCTTGCCAGAACGTTTCAGCATCCAGGTTTGGAGGAAGCAGTCTAGTTACCACTTTTATACCTTCCGGTAATCTCTTGGGCTTTTTCTTAGCCTCTTTTCTCTTTCTCTTTGGCTTTTTTTCATCGGTTGTAGCTTTCTGTTCAGTGATAGCAACTTGATGAGTTCTTCTCTTGGCCTGTTGCTTCAAAAAATCCTCCTTGCTAGCAATCTTGGGTCTCCTTGGAGGCTCTCTTCCCGAGGCTATGTTCATATCAGCTTGAATTGGTCTCTCTCAGTTGGTGGTGAGATGTCAGACGAAGCGAGTCGGTTTTCGCAACGGACGTTATTTTTTTTCTTTCTTATGCGTTGAAATTTTCCACTCCAGTGTTTATGTTAAGTATTTGTATACAAGATGGCTACAGAGAGATTCTTGAGCTCGGTGGGCAATTTGGTGTCACAGGCCAAGAATGGCGATGTCTCTCAACGTCTGGCTGAACTGCTGGCAATTGACCTCGGGCAGGTGGGCGTATCAGCGCAAATCGCATCTCTGCAAGACGCTTTACAAGGTGTGCAGGATGCCCAATTGGAACAAATTGTTGAGAGCAGGAACTTCTTCGAGGGGGATTGGATCCCCTTCAATACACTCATAGTGAGTTACTTAAGACTCTGTCGGGATATCGATCCTTGGTCTATACTCAAGTCTCATGATCTACTTCTCATTTACTTCAACGATGTCTCTGTTGCATTTCTAAACAATAGATACGGGAACCATCTATCGGCACTCCTATATGAAACGACAAAATATATCACGCCAATGATGAAAAGGGTGGATCTTGTGCTCAATGCCAAGGTTGAAGGCAAGAAGTTCAAGAGACTCATATTTATGTCATCGGTACTATCCAAAATATTCAACCATCTCCGTGCATTGAAAGGTTACTCATCCAAAAAGCTTCTCATCATATTCATTGTGAATAATTTGAACAAGATATACTTCACCATTGGTAGCCCATTGCTTTGTGCTAACATCTTTGCCAACATGAACCTCTTGAACTTGAAGTTCAAGGAATATCCCAAGGCACAACAAGTGGAATACCGTTACATTTTGGGTCGATACTATCTGATCAAAAATCAACTTTTTAAAGCACATTGCCATTTGAACTGGGCATTTAAGAATTGCGACAGAACAAACATTTCAAACAGCACAAAAATACTGCGATACCTTATCCCATCATCCATCCTCGTTGGAAGGATACCGAGCAAAAGATTCCTATCGAGCAGTCCAGAGTTTTACAATCTGTATGGCCCGCTTGTGGTGCATTTCTTGAATGGTAATTTTTTCGAGTTCCACCACCATTTGTATGCGAATCAACATTATTTCAAATCAAAGTCCTTGCTTGTCCTACTAGTACAAAGATCCAGAGTGTTACTGTTCAGAAATCTTTTTTACAAAATTAACAGGATGAATGACAATAGCAGGTTGCACTATGATCAATTACAAGTTGCCCTTCAGAAGTCGTTAAGGTCCTCTCAAGAACAATCACAGACGTTTGGCAATCAATACTTGTTTCAGATTTTGAATGAGCCCGTTGATATTAGTTTTATCGAGAACGTGTGCTCCTCGTTGATCGAAAATGATTTGATCAAGGGTAACATCCTCTCCAGAGCCAAGCTTGTCGTGCTCTCGAAGAAGGAGCCATTCCCAGATGTCTACACAACCTATTCCCGCAAGTTTGGCCTCTCAAAGAGTGAAGAATGGATGGAATAGTGTGGTGATGCACTCTTCTCCCGTGTAATTACCATAAATAGAGTATTACCGCTTTGGGATAGATTCCCCTGAGTTTTTCCTCACCGTAGGCGAAAAAACTAAAGCCGACGCTCAAGTTCTCTGCTTCTAAAGTCTAGAGTAGATAGAAAAGCGTTCTGTTTTCGCTTTGGAAAGGCCGGTTCAGTTCAGTCTGCCCTCTCTTCCTTCTATCCTATCTCCCTCCGCCTCCCGCAATCTGAGGGATTTGCAATACTTTGGATTGCCCACACAACAATATCTACTCAATATTCAGAGTTTTTAGCTCATCAATTTATAACCAGCCATGTCAGAAAGAGGACCTGATCTTTGGCTAGAGACAGTGAAGAAATGTCAGCATTTGCCAGAGGCCGATATGAAACAACTATGTGAGATGGTTAAAGAATTATTAATGGAGGAGTCAAATATCCAACCTGTGCAAAGCCCCGTAACGGTGTGTGGCGATATCCATGGTCAGTTCCACGATCTTTTGGAATTGTTTAGAACTAGTGGTGGCTTGCCCGATAATGTGAACTATATCTTTCTCGGTGATTACGTTGATCGAGGATATTTCAGTTTGGAGACTTTTACATTGTTGATGTGCTTGAAAGTGAAATATCCCTCGAAATTAACCCTGGTTAGAGGTAATCACGAATCAAGACAAATCACTCAAGTTTATGGGTTTTACGAAGAATGCCTAACCAAGTATGGATCAACAACTGTATGGAAATATTGCTGTCAGGTTTTCGATTTTTTAACACTTGCTGCCATTATCGATGGTAAAATACTATGTGTCCATGGTGGGTTATCCCCAGAGATTAGAATGCTTGATCAAATAAGAGTTTTGTCTAGAGCTCAAGAAGTGCCACACGAAGGTGGGTTTTGTGATTTGGTTTGGAGTGATCCTGACGAAGTTGATACTTGGCAAGTGAGTCCTAGAGGCGCTGGGTGGTTGTTTGGAAGTCGAGTTGCTAGGGAGTTTAACCACGTGAATAACCTACAGTTGATAGCTCGTGCGCATCAGTTGGTGATGGAAGGTTTCAAATATCATTTTAAAGAGAAAGACGTTGTCACAGTATGGAGTGCACCAAATTATTGTTACAGATGTGGTAATGTTGCTAGTGTGATGAAGATTGATGATGATTTGGTTCCAAAGTTTAAGATTTTTAGTGCAGTACCTGATGACACTCAAAAGGCTGCACCACAAAAGACTCAAAGAAGTGAATATTTCTTATGACCTAATGCCTGTGTTTTTAATTCACTTGATGTGTAATGGCACTGATGATTTGTTTCTCTCTCCCCCTTTTTTTTTGCCCCCTCCCCCTTCCCGTGATATTACATGCATCTCTCTGTATACTTTTACCATTGACGAGTTCCGATAATCTCTACAAATTTCAATATAATAGTTTCAGCTGTTTTTGATATTACAATTTAATTAAACGTGATCTTTTCCAGCTATATCTATAACGTGATTGGATCGTTCTTTTCTCTCTTAGCCTCACCATATTTCTTGATTCTGATGGCTTGGACGGCAATGAAACCTGAAGCCTCTTGTGGTTGGAACCCTGTTAATTCATCCATCGAAGATTCAGTAGCATCATAAAGTTTTTCAGTGTCGGAGGATCTACCAAGGATTTGGATCGAACCCTTGTAAAGTCTAGCTCTCACTTGACCATTAACGGTGTTTTGCGAAGGTTGAATCATCGATCTAACGTATTCACCCTCTGGGGTAAAGTATAACCCGTTGTACAAAATCTTAGAATAGGTTGGAGTGACAAAAGTGTCTCTAATAGCTCTAACTTCTCTGTCGAGCGTCAACCCTTCCAAATCAATGTGTGTAGTTCTCAAAATGGTCAACCCTGGAGTCTCATAACAACCTCTGGATTTTATACCAATAAATCTGTTTTCCACAATGTCGATTCTACCAACACCGTTTCTTCTAGCAAGCTTATTTGCAACAAGGAAAAGCTCCACTGGCTCAGTGACTTCCTTCTTGACACCATCATCGGTGTATATCAATTTTGATGGTTTACCCTTCTCAAAGATAACGGTAAAGTCCTCTGGAGTATCTGGTGCATCCTGTGGATCAACTGTCAACTTCCACATGTCCTTTGGAGGAGTCGTATCTGGGTCTTCCAAAATACCAGCTTCGAAAGATATATGAGCCATATTCTCATCAGTAGACCATGGTTTAGCTTTCGTCTGAGTCACAGGAATGTTTTTAGCAGCTGCATACTCAAGCAAATCTTTTCTAC
Organism: [Candida] freyschussii; assembly: GCA_003707735.2. Lineage (NCBI taxonomy): Eukaryota > Fungi > Ascomycota > Saccharomycetes > Phaffomycetales > Wickerhamomycetaceae > [Candida] freyschussii. The sequence continues at coordinate 106,400 of PPLE02000001.1, read as the reverse complement.
CAGCAAATCTTTCGAAAAAAGCTGGGTCTCTCCATGGAGCAATAACAACAACATCCGGCTTCAAAGCATAGAAGGAAAGTTCAAATCTAACTTGATCATTTCCCTTACCGGTACAACCGTGAGAAACGGCAAAACATCCCTCTTGTTCAGCTACTTGGATTTGAGCTTGAGCAATAACAGGTCTAGCCAAAGAGGTACCCAAGAGATAAACATTTTCGTAGATAGCATTCGTTTGAATAGCTGGGTACAAAACGTCCTCCACAAATTGCTTTCTGACATCAACAAGAACGTATTTGGTGGCACCAATGGCCAAAGCTTTTGCTCTTGCAGCTTCAAAATCTTCTTCTTGACCAATGTTGGCCATGAATGCAATGACTTCGTAGCCTTGTTCAAGCAACCAAGCTAAGATGACCGAGGTATCCAAACCTCCAGAATATGCTAAACAAACTTTACCCTTTGACATTGTGATTGTGGGAACTTGTAGTAGATGACTGAAGAAAATGGAGATGCGAAGAAAGGGGACTAACTCGGGTTTTTATATCAACGTCCGGAGGAGGGAAATTTTTTTTTTTTTTTTTTTTTTTTTTTTTTTTTTCACTCACTTTGTATGTCGACGACTGATTAAAGCCATTGGAAAGGATTCGGAAACGGACCAGAGCTTCTATAGTGGCATTATCCAATATTTCAGCTCCGCAATGTCACAAAATTGTAAGCCTCCTTCTGTAAAACCCGATTATACTTAAAAATGATTGCAAACGACGGCAAGAGATTGAGTCTTATCAGTTTGAGTCACCGCCGGTTCGCACCACATGCCAATGGTTTTTTTCATTAGTGGTTTAATGGCTCGACTCTGTGTAGTTTTGGTGGGTTGTCAATCACGGACGTTTTGGTGTCAAGTTTGGCGGTTGTTCGAGCTGATGAGCGCTGTGTGTAGTTGCGTTGTTGTCGTGGTTCACGAGCCGATAAGAAAGGGTCCTTTTTTATCGCTTGTTTTTTCTTCCATTAAAGGCAGGCCTTAGAGTACGTCAGTTAAGCGCAGGTGACATCGAGCTGAGTTTACGCGTTGACATCAACACTCGATGGCAACTAGTCTTGCGCGCTAGGTGTAACTGGGCCTCTTCGCTGAATGATGTCCATTTTGTCTTGACCCATTGAAGCATGAGGTCTGAGAGTCTGCGCTTCCGTCCCAGTGTCCAGCCTAAAGTACCTACCAAACAGCGTTTGCCCTGTAGCGCCCCACTTAGTCAGTACGATACTCTCTAGTTAGATTGACAGCGCCTTCATGAAGATAGCAGAGACTATTTTTTTCCTTTCGACTGCTCAAAAACACTAATTCTGAAGAACGGAAAATTGAGCATCACACCCTCACTTCAAGAATACAAAGAGCAAACTGGCTAAAACCAGCCTGAACTGGGTAATTTGATAATCTCAGAATGGACGAAACCTTAGAATGGACTTCTACGATTGTTTACGTTTCAACGCGGTTTGCGCACCGCATACATTAAAAGGAACGCGAAAACACGAAAACTTTGAAGACGCCACCCCCAACTTGTAACTACACAATACCAAAGATGACGAGTGAGTTTGATTTTATCACGAGAGCAGCCGAGACCTGTTGACTAACTCCCGTTTGATAGCTTATCAACCCTACGGTGGTTATAACCAGGACTTCAATGGCGATTACAGCAATGCAGGTGGCTTTGACGCCAACGGTGGGGGTTCTCAACCGACAAGAACCCAGACGAAGAGTAGTTTGACACCCGTCACCATCAAGATGATAATGGACAGCAAAGCGACAGTACAAGATGGCGAATTTTCCATCCATGGCATCGAACTGAACCTTGTTTCCTTCGTTGGTGTGATCCGCAACGTAACGGACAACACTTCAAATTTGCAGATACAGATTGAAGACGGTACAGGATCTTTAGAATTACGTAAATGGATCGATGAGAGTGCCTCTGATGCGGCAAACTCATTCTTGGTCCCGGGCAAATACGTCTATGTGACCGGGTCTGTGAAGGAATTTGGTGGGAAAAAGAACATACAACACACAACTTTCCGTGAGATAACGGATTTCAACGAAGTTCCTTATCATCATTTAAGTGCGATTGACGTCTATCTGCAGGCTAAAGGTCAAGGGACAAATGAGATCAAAGACGGCAATAGTCTCTTCGTTAGTAACCCTGCAGCGTCTGAAGGTGGTTCAGGTACTGTCTCTGATAGAATTTTCGAATTCATTGCTGAGAATACTCCGTCCATGCCAGAGGGTGTGCCTGTTCAATTGATTGCCCAAAGCTTGAATTTACTGGTCGATGATGTGCAGCTCCACTGTGGGAAGTTGACAGAGGAGGCAAAGATTTACGTTGGTTACGACGAGAACGGGTATTTGGCTGTGTAAACAAGAGATAAATGCGACTCACCGATTTTAACCAGTAGTTTATGATTTAATATGTATTCACTCTAAGTAAACATATAATTTGTAATGTGAATTCTTGACCAGCATGATTTCAGTTATAAAAGGAAAGTAAAATGATAGAACAGAGAAATCAACCAGTTGGTTCAAAGTTTCTTCATTTATATCTGTCGAGAAAGCTCATGAAGGGATCATTGCTGAAATTAGAAACTTGGTTCAAGTAATGAAGTCTGCGGAACGGGTCTGGCTCAAATTTTAACCAAAAGTCTTGAAGGAATGAGTGAGAGGAAAGCAAACTTCTTAGGTCCGCAGTCAATGGAAAATTGTTCCATAGGTATACTAAAGTGAAGTTGTAATATAGATGAAGTCTTCTCACCTTGTGGTTTGCATACTGGACACTTTTGAACCCTCTTGGTGATGTACTGGTTGATAAAGGTGGTGATGTGCCAGAGTTTGAACCACCATCACTAATATGAGGCAAATATATTGACAAAAACTGGTTATTCTCAAAATCCTTCAAATTTCTGACGATATTCTCAACATCAGCAGTGTTACCTCTATGTGGGAAGTGATGCAAGTTGTTCAATTTGAGTAAGATTATGGTGATTCTGATAAGAAAGTAGTTCAAATCGTCAAATAAATTCAAATGTAATGTCTTTTCTAAGATGAAGCACATCATCTCATCATCAACTCTTATAACATTTGGTTTATTATAACTCAAGGATTCATTCAAATCAATGAGTAAGAGTTCATAGAAGTTCATTAAATTTTCATAGGTTTGAGCACCTTCAGCATTTTCTAACCTCTCGATATTCTTCCAGTTATCGAGTGTAAGCATCTGTGTAACATATGAAGTGATCCTCAAGCTTCTATAGCTATCATCAAATAAAGAGATTCGACCAATTTTTGTACAAAACGTTAACGAGTTCAAAAAAATGCCAAACTCGCTATCGACCCGGGTTCGGTCTAAATCATCAAATGAGTAACCCTCCAATTGATCTATGAACGCACAAAAGTCCGATGTAGTGATTTCTTTATCAGCAATGGGGATTGCGTTGAGCCCGATGGAATGAAGCATCAACGAGTTTTGATGCGAGTGAATGAACAAAGATTGTTCCACAGGTGCGTGAGGGTACGAAAGGATCTTGCGGACAAACTCATTCAAGTTGAAGTATCCAGCCACACTAACACTTTGCCTGCTTGCCTCACTATCAGAATCCAGATGAACAACTGATATCACTTTGAGCTTGTTCTTTGATGATGTTGTATCCTCAACAGAATCCGTGCAGTTTTGAAAATCAGCGTCACTCTCCAAGAGTTCTTGTTCTGAATGAGTCTTCAACCAATGTGCATAGTTGTGGAACTCGTTATGATTATAGAGTTTATGAACCGTATAAGATTGATCGAGAAATCTGATGTTTTGATATGAGACGTCCGTTGGCGAGTTTGGCCTCACAGTGATACTCTTGAAAAAATTGAGCCTGGACCCGCGCTCACAAATTTTGTTCGATTTGCGACAATTCTTGCAAATGGGCAAAGTTTCATCGCATTTGATGTGTCGAGCTCGACACGTGAGACATCCATTCCTTGATCGTGAATTATGTGCCCTTTTCTGTCTTGTCATATTGATCCAGCTGTCTTGGTTTGCGTCCACTGATCCATCCAAAGCACTTTGAGGTGAAACTACTAAGGACTCTGATCACTAGACTCAATCAGCAAGATATCAAGCTGGAGCAAGTCACTAATAACTTGTATAGTTTGTGTATCGGGTAAATGCTTAGAGTTTAAGCATTGATGCGGAGGGAACACCCTTTATATCATACTGAGATGGTACCTGAGTTGTGACAAAGGCTATAACCTATTCTCTTTTCTTTTTTTCTCTGCCGTTACGTTGAAGAGTTTCCATGCATATGCATAGATATGCAATCTCAGCCACTAAAAAACTTTTGAATTGGGGCTATCAAGGCGATGCTGGACGCAAAACCATGCAAGTGAAGATCAGATGAACGGTGATTCGTAACAGCCGAGGTTCTATTACGTAGTTACAGCCTGGGGCTGGGATTAGACCAAGCCACTAAAGTACAAAGGACCAAAATAATCCGAGTTTGCTGTTGGATTATGAGCCAACTGAACACAAGTAATATTGCTATTAGCTGGTGTTTAAAACCAGCCGACGTTGATATTCGTTGTGCCAAATAACCAGTGAATATCAGCTCTAGTACTTTGAGTTAAACCTTGTTAGCTTTGCCATTCTCAACCTTCAAGTTCTGGTCATCGTTACAAGATCGTTATCTCTTTATCTCAGCCTACAATCTTTCTCAATGATGTAATGAGGCTCATATTATCGGGGACTTATCGGGATTTCACAACTTCACTCCAATTGCTCCTCATACCCCGCTGCCCACTAATAAGGGTACAGCCTCAAAATGTTATGCACGATCATGCAAGAGAAGCCATCGAAAAGGGCAGTGCTATAGTTATAGCCTACAGCAGTTGATGTAAGTGAACAATTGGAATTAAGTCTGCTGTTACCGACGTCACCGACTCTTTAATCGAATTTGTAAGAGGCTAAAGTTTGCCGATATTAAGGGGGGATATTTATGACGTGGGTCAATTAGTGCTAAATAGGCAGACACCTCCATATCGATAGGCTTGCGAAGGGGTTTCGTAGTGTTTGTAAGAACTCAATTAAAAGAGGTTTGTCAAGCGAGCAGAAGCAACTTACTCAGATCTAGTGTGCTTATGGAAGTTTACGCAAGCGGATAAAAAGGATAATCCCGCCTTAGTTATGAATCACAAAGTCTGGAATTTCCGGAGAAAAAACGACTTCGCGAACATATTTGCTATGCTCTTTCAATCGCGAACTCGCTAGATCTTTTTGAGTGAGTTTTTCCCAATAGAGTGTGACCAGAAGTAAACGAGTTGATGCTATACTTTCTTTCATATCCCAGACTCAAGGAATACAATGTCATATAACGGTATTGGTCTCCCGACTGCCAGGGGGTCTGGCACTAATGGTTACATACAAAAAAACTATACACGCTCAGTGGAGACTGGCTATAAAAAGAGACAGCAGAATAAGAAGAGTGATGCTAAGAGAGATCGGTTGGTGACAGAAACACTCAAGGATAAAGAGTTAGTGAAGCATGATCAAAAGAGAGAGATTGAAGTTAAAGTGAGTGAGCTGCGGGATAAGCTTGAAGATGAAGGTGAATTAGAAGAGGGTGAGATTGAGAAAAAATGTCAAGAGTACCGAGAGTCGTTGTTGAAGCCAAAAGATGTGAGGTACACTTATAAGAAGAGAGAACTTCGTGAACAAGAGGGTATAAAGGCTAAAGAGGAGACATCAATAGACTACTAGCGGGTCATAAGTTTTTAACAGGATTCATAAAAACGTTCATTAGCAAAGCTCTTGATTGGCATGGGCGATATCTTTGAGTTTGGAAAATTGTCATATGCGATGCAAGTTGTTCATTGGTGAGTGTTTATTTGTTTTTTTTTCTTCGAGCAGGAATGTCCCATGATAGATGGATGACAGTGAGGCGGCAACTTATTTTTTCAGAATTTTGTTGTTGATAAGAATCTTTTTGTCAGCTAGGGGGACATTTTCGAGATCCCATATCAACATTCTCATATCGTTATAGAACCAAACGTTTTTGTCGAACTTTCCATCGATGAGATACATTTTCATCTTGGACTTGTATCTCGGATAGGTGATGAATTTTTTGATATAGTTGACATCAAGCTCTTGCTTTTCAAACTTTGAGAGCACTTCGAACTTGACCAGTTGGCCTTTGTTGTTTCTGATGATTTTGACAAAAGAGAGAGATCTCGAATGGAAGACGCTACAAAGCTCATCATATATCGCTAAGGATCCCATGTCGTTGTGGAGCTTCTCAAACTCGATTGACTGTAATCGATAGTTGATGGACTGCGGCAATTTAACTCTCAATTGCTGGCTATTACTTAACAGGAAGCCGTCTAGCTTAAATGATTCAAAATCAGTGATGTGTGTTAGTGTATCCACCTTGTAATTCATTAACTCAGCGATGAGATCGTCAATAGTGGAGAAAAAGAGGAATCTTGCGTTCAAATTTTCATTGAAAGGCCTGCCCTGCGGTTTACCTAAGCCCATCTTTTTCTGGACTTTAAGGTTTGTTTGGTTTGGATAATAGTGCTTCTTCTTTGCCAGTCTCAACGGCTCAAAGTTTTCAATCGTGATGACCGTAGGTGGATGAGAGGCGGGTTGAACATCCGCATGGATAAGATCCTTGTCCCTAATTTGTACCCTTGCCAGAATGTCCATTGTCGACGTTTGATGGGAGGCAAAGACCAACATACACTCGAGGGACGATTGGGCGAATGACACAGCTTTTATATAGTGGGACCTTTTAGCCTCTCCAAGCCTTCGTTCACATGACTACCAACTTTAAAAAAATGATGGGGAAGTTCTAGATTGGGAAACCCACCACTGGAAACTCCCCAGGGTTCCGTCTATGGGGGATGAAGTTCGAAGTATGGCTCTAAGGGCGGCAAAGCGCGAGATCTGGTGGATTTCCTCTTTGGGTGTGCAGCCTGATCTCCGGGCGGTAGAATCTTAGAACGCATTGCCTGATTTGGAACGTTTTAGAGCTGAGGGGATTGCCATGGGAATGCTGGGACTCTAGTCATGAATGTTGTTGACGGAAGTGCTGAAAGGTAGTGGAGGGCCTGGGTGCTAATGTTATGATCAGTTTAACGAGTTGTACGAACATGTCCAAAAATACTAAGGAATCATCACCAGGTTTTCCGAGATTGAAGCCCAATGAGCGAGAAAAGAGCGTTGGCACAGTTATCCAAGGAACGAGATAATAGATGAGTGCGGAGGATGTGCTATCAAAGCCTCGAAAAGATTTACTCAAGCATGGGATGAAGCGCTTGGCTTAGAGATGAAAGGTTGAGGGTGAGAAGAGATTACACTGTGATGATTAAGTGCGTCACAGCACTTGCTGAGAGAAGTTGGACACTGAGGTAGACAGATATACTCCGGTATATCGTCATTACCGATACAACGAAACTCTGTTCTGGAGATTGTGTGAAAACATTGGTGTAGATCAAAGCTTTTTGTGCGTCATCACAGCTACGGTACCAAAGCAAGGTCCACTAGAAGAGATCCACTTTTTCGAAGAATCAACCACTGCCAGCCAGCTTAGGGATATTCTAATCAATTGGGGCTGCTGCTTGATGGCTGCTGCATGGCTGCCCCACTTACTATGACTGGGATATTCCAGACATCTGATCCATTACGGATGTGTCTTATATATATACATATATATATATATATATATAGGGGTTCTATATACGGCTCAAGGCAACACCTTACGATTTGACCATTGTTTGTATATATATATCCGCCATTTCCTGTCCTAAACACATCAGGCATTTGTGAAACGGCCACATAAGCGAGAAGCGCGTGCTTCATAAGCCGCGATGGAAAACTTCTTCAGGTACCAAAACATTAAAAGCAACAGCTGTGTGCGAACACGATTGAGAAAGACCTCCCACTCATATTAACGTTCGACCATGGCTAGGCGCAATGACAGGATCGTGAGGATCTCGCTTTTCACCATCTTCCTCATTGCTGTGTTCACAATACTGTCAAACTCGGCTAAACGTCCAGAGACCTCTGCACCGCCAGCTTCAGCGGTTCCGGAAAACAAGAGCACATACCAACGTGAGAATGCCACTTTCGTCTCTCTAGCTAGAAATTCAGACCTCTGGTCTTTAGCTGAGTCCGTAAGATCAGCTGAAGATAGATTCAACCGGAACTATGCTTATGACTGGGTTTTTCTAAACGACGAACCATTCACAGAAGAGTTCAAGACCGTGATGACGAGATTGGTGTCAGGCGAGGCAAAGTTTGGCGTTATACCAAAAGAACATTGGTCATACCCTGACTGGATCGATCAGAATAAAGCTGCTCAAACTAGGGAAGACATGAAAAACATTATATACGGGAGTTCGGAGTCTTACAGACACATGTGTCGTTTCGAATCCGGCTTCTTCTTCAAACATCCATTGATGTTGGATTACCAATACTACTGGAGAGTGGAACCTGATATTAAATTTCATTGTGACGTCAGCTTTGACGTTTTCAAATTTATGCGTGAAAATAAAAAGGACTATGCCTTCACTATCACTATTCATGAATTCGTTTCAACTATACCAACTTTATGGCAAACAACAAAGGATTTCATTAAGGAGAACCCGAAATTTGTTCATCCAGACAACCTGTTGTCCTTCATCTCTGATGACAATGGTGATACTTATAACTTGTGCCATTTCTGGTCCAACTTTGAGGTTGCCAACATGGATTTCTGGAGAAGCGAAGCATATGAAAAATACTTTGAATATTTGGATAAAAGCGGTGGATTCTTCTACGAAAGATGGGGAGACGCTCCTGTGCACTCGATCGCAGCCTCATTGTTTTTACCAAAAGATCGTCTTCATTACTTTGAAGAGATTGGGTATTACCACGTTCCATATCATAGCTGTCCTATCGACGACAATGTCAGAATCAAAAACAACTGTTTGTGTGACCCTAATAATGACTTCACATGGAAGGATTATTCATGTACCAGACGTTATTTTGACGTTAGAGGATTTGCTAAGCCAAAGGGCTGGGAAAAGCATACTGGATAGATATAGACAGCTTTTAACAACAAGTTTTACATCAACTTATTTGTAGTTTCAATTATGGACTCTTCATCGCTTCGGGCCGTTAAGATCGGCAAAAGAAAAAATCTTAGTCCGACCAACCAAGCAGTTTTCAATGGGCTGAGTAGCTAACACATATAAACCATATCCACGCAAGATCAAAGGCTGCGGAGGGACCGGAAATTAGCTCAAGTACGAGGTACAATGACAAGGTTTGGTCGTCTTCTCAGGTTCACGGGTGTTCTTGTGCTCATCATTTATCTCATAGTCCACAGATCGATCTCAAAGAGACAGCATCAGCACATCTTACAACTCAAGAAACAGCTTCAAACACAGGACTACGACATCAATAAAAGTCTTGCAAGCAGTGCGGGATCTGGGTTAAAAGTGGAATATAGAAACCCTGTCGATCTCAATGAATATGAGAGACTCAACGCTACTTTCTTCACACTGGCACGAAATGATGATCTTACTGCATTGGCCAAAACCGTGAGGACATTCGAGGATCGATTCAACCGCAACTTCCATTACGACTGGATATTTGCCAACAATGAGGAGTTTGCAGAGGAGTTCAAAAGACAAATGCGAAATCTCTGTTCAGGAAACGTTCATTTTGTTCATATCCCCAGCGAGTTTTGGAGTTATCCAGATTGGGTAGATCAAAGAAAAGCTCAACAGGTGAGGCAGGCTTCAAGGGAAAGTATGCTCTATGGGGGATCTAGCAATTACAGATTTATGTGTCGGTTTTTCTCTGGGTTTTTCTACAAGTTGGACATTTTAAACAAGTATGAATTTGCTTGGAGAGTGGAGCCTGATACGGAGCTTCTCTGTGATGTTAACTATGACGTTTTCAAATTCATGAGAGATAATGACAAGCATTATGGGTTTGCTATCAGTATTCACGAATTTGCTGATACTATACCGACCTTGTGGTCTACGGTCACCAAATTCATTGAGACGTACCCTCAATTTATCAATCCTGATAATCTTTTATCCTTTATCTCAGATGATGAAGGTGAAACTTATAACTTGTGTCATTTTTGGACAAATTTTGAAATTGTGGACTTAAACATTTTTCGATCTGAAGCATATGAAACATTCTTCCAATATCTTGACAGCGTCGGTGGCTTCTTTTATGAAAGATGGGGAGATGCACCGGTTCATTCAATTGCTGTATCCCTGTTTTTGAGTAAGAAGCAAGTGCACTTCTTCGACGACATTGGATATTTCCATAAACCAAATACCAACTGTCCTATTGATGATGAAACATGGGTCAAAAATCGTTGTCTTTGTGACCAGGATCATGATGTTACTTTTAGAGACTATTCTTGCACGAATATCTTTTACAACGTTGTTGGTAGGCAAAAACCTAAAGGATGGCAGCAACATATTGGAAATGGACCAAATTTTTGATTGACTTTACGGCCTCTTTTTGTATACGGATCATAACGCATCACATCACTATATAAAACAATATTTCCACTTCCACTATTGAATTCTATCTCTAAATTTTACTCTCTGGTAAACTATGAACATTTCCCTTTTCAACGTCCTTTTCCGAAGCTTTAGGTCCATCTTTAGCGTGATGTCCAATTAAGTCTTTAAGTTTCTCTGGGATATCCTCAAAGACAAGATCCTCAGTGCTTTGAGATACGGACTCACCCTTTGCGCGCAGAATGTCCTCTATGGTGATTCTATTGTCTGAAAATATCTGCAAATGTGTGTTAGTAATGACTAGTTTTCAACATATTTCTCAAATCTAAACTTACCTTCAAGTGGTCAGCTATTAGATGCCTATTCTTGCAACCTGGACAGGTAATTAATACAGTACCAGAAGTGTACGCTTGCTTAGACATGGTATGACCCGATCTTGTGTTACATTTCTTGCAAGTGAATGCAATCATCAGCTGTGGTTCGTCCATCTTGACCTGACTTTGATTTGATGGAGGAGTAGTCGATTGAAATCTCTTGGATACGTTGTACTCTGTGCTTTCAAAAGCCATCAAAGGCATCGACCGCACTGATCTGATGGCCAGACCTAAATTTCTCTTCCCCACAAACGTGACATGTCGAGTTATAGCTCTTACCAACATAACGACTGACGGTTGTTGTTGAAGCAAAGAACAGAACTAGTAGATCGATTTAGGATTTTTGGTGAGCCAACGTAGGTAATCTTTGGTTATTTTCGCCCGTCCGCTTTGAGAAAATCGTTCTAGATCGTTGAGCTCAGATCAAAAGAAAAGAAACGAATTAGGAGATGAGGAGTGTGTTAGTCAATGATCCGAACAGTTCTGATGAACACTAAGCTCTTCGGAACATCCAAGAAAACCTCCAAAAAAAAAAGTGATTTCGCCCAGGATCGAACTGGGGACGTTCTGCGTGTTAAGCAGATGCCATAACCGACTAGACCACGAAACCAACTTCAAGGATTTTTAATGCTACTACGCTGATACGGTGATACGTGTGACAGTGCTCATAACTATTTAATATATTGGATAGTGAACAACAGTCATATGAAGAGCAAAGAATTCTGGGAATATTTCAACCGGTCTCTGGGAAAAAGAAAGTAACAGGCGGATATGTGAGTTTCTTGATGCCTGCTTGATATATTATCTTTCCAGCATACTAGAATAAACGCCAAAGACTCGAACCAGTAGGTGTCCAATAGCATCGACAAGTGCCACGCTTGATTGGCTTTATAAATCGATTTTTATGTGGAGACTCTGACATTGTTCTAAGTTCACTGCTCTATAAACAACTAAAGATTATAAACAACTAAAGAGTTTTGAGAACTAGGAAACCTTGAGTTGCCATTAAAAGTCTCGCTTTATATGATCACGAGCACCGCCAACTGGCTGCTTCTCTGTCAAAACAAATTCAATCATTGATAGGGCTGGTTCTCATCAATATGCCAAGAACCCACCATCCACGTGAAGCGAACCTCCTGTTAAGTAATCACTAGCTTCACTGGCCAAGAAAACAGTTGGACCCTTGAAGTCGTCGATATTACCCCATCTTTTGATTGGGATCCTGGACAGGATTTCAGCGCTTCTTTTTGGATTTTTCATAATATGCTGTGTCATATCTGTTACTATATAGCCAGGTATGATGGTGTTCACATTTATTCCCTTAGAAGCCCACTCATTGGAGAAAGCCTGAGTCAAGGAATGTATTCCACCTTTAGAAGCCGTGTATGGTACACAATTTAAACCACCGATAAATGAATACAAGGATCCAGTGTTGATGATTTTACCCTTTTTACCTTCTTTCAGCCAATAATTCCCAAAAGATCTGATAAGTTTGAAGGGAGAGGTCAAATTCACTTGAAGAACCTTGTTCCAATTGTCATCGGAGGTTTTCTCCGCTGGCTCGTTGTAGTTAAGGCCGGCATTGTTCACAAGAACATCAACGGACCCAGTTGAGGAAAGTTTAAGAGCTTTACTCAACACTTCTTCAACCTCGTCTTCCTTTGCCATATCAGCCGCTAAAGTAGTAACTTTTGCCCCAAGACGTCCGAGTTTCTCCACAACCCGAGCAGGATCAGTGGATTCACGATGAACAAGGATGATCTCGGCACCAGCTTCAGCCAGACCAGTGGCCATTCCTTCACCGATACCTTTGGTTGCACCGGTGATGACGACTACTTTACCTTTCAAAGAGAAGAGTTGCGAGGACATATAGCTAGCACAGAACTAAAGACAAGATCTCTAATGGACTTCCTCCCAAGGTGCTTGCTTCAATGTTGAAGACGAATTAGATATCTCTGTCTTAATGAAACAAAGGGATGGAATTACCCAGGGTGCATTTTTGTCTCGATATGGAAATCTAAGCGCCAAAAACGGGTGTCTTAGTAACGGAATTCCGGTGTTGTCTTTGTGTCTGAACTAAAGTCTCCAAAATCTAGTTTGGCTCTTTCAGATCGACTTGATGTTACAATAAGCCAGACTGCCACATTTACCATCAAGATGACGACTCGCTGGCTAGCAGTAGCATCTGTGGTCGCGTTTGCCTTCAAAGGCGTGTCTGCCTTTGTTCATCCCATAAGTATCCATGGAAGATACTTTGTTGATACGATCACTAGAGAGCCATTCTTTGTCAAAGGCGTTGACTACCAGCCAGGCGGATCCTCTGGAGTTACAGATAGTTTTGATCCCCTCTCAGATCCAAATACTTGTGCCCGTGATATAATCTTGTTCCAAGAGTTGAACATCAACGTACCTTTATACCTTTTGATCTTTTTTGATTCTGCTGCCTGGCTCGAACTAATCAGAACTTAACTAGACCATCCGTATTTATTCAATCAATCCAGACCTCAACCATGATGTCTGTATGACTATGTTGGCTTCTGCAGGTATTTATCTTGTTTTGGACGTCAACTCTCCGCTTCCGGGACAGCATCTAAACAGATACGAGCCTTGGGTTACATATACCGAAGACTACTTAGAACATGTCCTCAAGATCATAGAACAGTTTGCTGGTTACAACAATACACTAGGATTCTTTGCTGGGAATGAGATCATAAACGACAAAAAATCAGCCAGAAACTCACCACCTTATGTGAAAGGTTTGATTCGTGATATGAAGGCTTATATTTCCCAACATATTCATAGATTCATCCCAGTGGGTTACTCAGCAGCTGATGACTTAAACTATCGTGTACCTTTATCAAAATATTTGGAGTGTACGGATGGTTCAATCCACGACTCGGTTGATTTCTATGGTGTTAACACATATCAGTGGTGTGGTGAACAAACCTTTTATACAAGCGGCTACGATGCTTTGGTGAGTAGTTATGAGGACTATGTCCGTCCTGTTTTCTTCTCAGAGTTCGGCTGTAATGCTGTCACACCAAGGGTGTTTGAAGAAGTCGGTGCCATCTTCTCGAATGATATGATTGGTGTCTTCAGTGGCGGATTGGTGTATGAGTATTCACAAGAGCCAAACAATTATGGCTTAGTTGAAACTGGTGATGATGGTAACGTTAAAATATCAAAAGATTTCGAAAATTTGAAGACTCAGTACACCAACGTCGATTTCCCTTCAGGAAGAGAGATTGCAGATTTATATGAAAGAGTGGGCAAAGGCATGAAATTAGGCGCACAAGCCTTACCTGAATGTGAGGATGAATATGACAATTTGGAGATTACCAGCGTTGTTGATGATTCTGTTCCACAAAGAGTCTTGAAAAATGGGGTTGATGCCAAAAAGGGGAAGTTCGTTGACCTTAAAGACAAGGATCTTTATACTACATTTGCCATCACAAATGTAGACGGAACGCCATTCCAGCGAAACTTCGTTCAAGTGACCAACTTGATTGACGAAGTGACTGAGTTTGAGGCAATGAGGCTCAGACAATTGGCTAATGAAGGTAATTATCAACCTTGAATCGTTTCATTCTTGTATCTTTGACAAGAAAGGATCAACATTAACATCCTTGATAAGAATAATTCTAAGAATGGCTATTAACTTTTGAATCAGGAGCATCCTGTGGGCAGCCCAAGTATTCCGCTTACTTTTCGTTGAGCTCGATGCTGCTTCTCTATCTTCTTTCGTAATTGTTATCAAGAAGTAACCTTATTTTTCATACTGTTGTAGTGCAGCTAATTCATAAGTCGTCTTTCATTACGGGAGAACAGTATAGAGCCATCTTTGTCCTTAACCCTTACACTGTTGGTTTTTGTGAAACATGGTCTGAGAAGTCGTTCCCAATCACTTCTTGTCCTTGATTGGTGTAGCTTATAGTTCTTTAGCAACACAAACTCCACCATTTGAAATTTTTGTAAAAGACTCAAAAATTTGAAGCCGTTACTGTTCACCAGATCTTGATCCGGATTTCCAGAATCATCAGCTGGGTCGAGATTTGTGAATGATACATTAATCAAAGAAATCTTGTCAACGACAGGCAGCCTTTGCATAACTTCATCGAATTTCAAATAGTTCAAATAAAACTTTGGAACAAATTTGGATCTGTAATACGCATAATTTGAGTTGTTGTTTGCAGTGTTGATCACTGAAGCCTCCGAGAGGTTATAGAGACTGAAACATTTGGAATTTAAATCGATATGGAGTTCTTTCAAGTTTGGGAATAAATGACTCAACAGAATATCATAATGTGAGTTCAAAGATATCAATTTCAGAACCGTAACCTCTTTGAAATAAGCAGCAAGCAATCGGGAGCCATTACTAGCAATCGAACAAGATGAGAGTGTCAAAATCTTTATAGGTGACCATGTTGCCGACGAATGACTTTGCCATGCATCCTTCGTAATCAAAGGCCCATGATCGTTAGCCACTGTAAGTAACGATGGTTTTGCCAGTGAGCTTGAGTCAATAATCATGTCGTAAAGAACCAATTCTTCAATAAGGCCAAAAGGCCATAGTAGATTCGGCCTGAGTGCTATATTCCATCCTTTTTCTGAAGAAAGCCGTAAAACTTTGAGCATTGGATAATAGTTGTGCTCATGCGCATAAGTCCTCAGCGAAGATGCCCACTCAGGGAACTGGAAGCCAGGGGAGATTTCACGTAGAGTGATTTCATCCAAGTTTGGTAAAAGTGAAATGACATCAAGGAGTAACGAGATATAACTGATAGAAACTTCTTGAGGGGAGAAACTGAATCCTGCAATGGAGGTAACGTTGTTCACGGTCGAATCCTTTTCAGGCTTGTAGAACTCGATCCTTTTAACATATAGAGACAAGACATTTTTTTTCTTATCTTTAGAGATGGCTTTCTTGAACAGTTGTAGAGCGTATTTATCCTTGATCCTAACATTATGATAAAGAAAGACCCTGTCGACGAAATGATGCAAATATCGACACGTGAGAGCCAGTGCCAGCCATTGTTTGACCTCGAGATTCTGTACAATCTTCTTCAGCAGCTCAGTGGGCAGCCCCAGCAAGGAGTTCTCTGGGTACTCAACATCCCCCAGGTCATCTCGCTTCTTGGAGGCGAAGGGCAGTCTGCCACCCTTCTTGAAAAGATTCTGAAGCATCTAGAGACTAGTTATGGCTAAGCGTCTTTATAAAGGCATGTCTGGTTGATGCTCCTTATATCTCTGCTTTTCAGTTTTTTCTTTTGCAGTGAGATGAGCCCACGCTACACATCGCAGACAGTGCGGCTGCGGCTTCACGCAGAACTACAACGAGATGGGATCCGAATTCTACCGTAAACTTTTGCTTTTATTATACACATGTGCTTCAGTAAACAAACCCCAAAATCTTACCAGAAACGTGTTTTCTTCTGGCTTCCTCGTGGTCCATAATCCCGGCAGACGTTGTCAGGATCACATAACCAAACTGTCTAGCTGGCAACAAGTTGTCAGTCCATTTTTCAATGTCGCTGATTCTCACGTTGAATCTTGGCGAGATGACGCCAACTTTGTTCAAACGACCGTTGAGCTGGATGACAATCTTACCGGATCTGTGGTCGTCAATGTATTCGAATTCGTCAATGTACCCTGAGATATAATGGATTAGTAACTTGGTCCGGCAGAACAAGACCCATATCCAACTAGAATGCTCCCTCGATACATGTTAAGGAAAAGTAAACGATGAATGGAGACTAGAATATGAACACAAGTGTTCCTCCATCATCGTGTAAGAATCGTTTCCCCATTATTCTCCCGGACACTTAAAGGACAGAAAGCGATTGAAACTATTCAATCCATCCAGTTATAAGCCCGGTGGTGACATCAGCATAGCTGATTCTAGTTGAATGAGAGTTGAGAGGAGTTCCACTTACCGTGCTTTTGAATAACCTGCAAGAACTTGATAATAACCTTGGATGATGGTCTGATGATAACTTGACGTTTACCAGTCTTTTCCGCATTGTTGATAGCGTTGAGGGCGTCAGCCAAAACAGATGTTCTAGTCATTGTCTTTCTTTTTAACTCTTTAGGAGTGGGTTAGTATCAATGAGAAGCTTCCTCAAAAGTTTTGATTGAAAGTTTATAGAGCCACATGAGTGTCCACAAATTAGATTGAGGAGTCATGAGCACAAGGTTAATTCCTTGCTGGAGAGGGGTGTCAAGTTGTGAGAAGATGTGAACAAGTCTCATCAACAGATGACAATCTCATTTACTAGTCAACCCACAAATACAATTGATTCCCTCCCCAGATTTCATCAAAACCGTGGTTTGGCCTTTGAAAAGCAGCACTACACAGTTAGTGGAAAAGCATGAGCTCGATAACAAGACAAGTAACTGGAATGATCAACTTACTTTTGGGGGCGTTGACCTTGTTGTAAGTTGTCGAGAGGTTGAAAGAGCGCAAAAATTTTTCGTCCCGTTCAGCGCTTGATATTCCAGACTTAAAATTACGCTAGTCTCAGTGTAAATATCAGTATTAAGCCTGTCTGCCAATCCGCGAAACCATTTGATGGTTTGACATATACAGGCCATCTCGCTTCAATTAATTCAACAGAAGATGAGCTTTCGATTCCTCTCGAACAGAAGCTAAGATGTCATCAGAGGAGGATAAGAGGGTATTTGAGATCGTAAGTCGTACTTGGTGCTATCTGTTTGCGCATTACTAACTCGCTAGATACGACCGTATTGTGTGGCGTTGTCCCAACTGGCATTGGCTCCTGCTGGTATATTTGATCCAAACTCAATCAGGATCAGCGATGCTTTGAAAGACGTCTATACACACTTCAGAAGTGCTGTAAATGAAGATATAACTCTTTCTACAAACTTGGCTGACTACGTCTTCTTACCGTTATCTTATCTATTGAAACATCCAAAACTTGGTGATACCCAGACAACATATCTTCTTCGGATCCTCACGCTCATAGTACGACATTGCTGGACACGACCGGGGACCATTCCATACGTTCTAGCTAAGCAGCTCTTCCCGCTGATCACATTCCTCACTGGTGGAAGCCCGAAGCCCAAGGATAATTCTGAAATAGCTGCCAAATCTGATGAGTTAAAGCTAGCTGGTGCTGAGACACTTGACGCTTTTTTCAAGTCGCTCGCGATTCAAAAGCAGAGTAAACAATATGATTTCTTCAGCAATGCAGAAAACCTTCCTGCTCTGGGACACGTGGTGACGGTTCTTCTAGATTTTGCATTGGTGGGGAAATCCACAGAGTTGCAGTCCCAGGCCTTGGACACATTGGATACGCTCTACTTCCAGCAAATCAAGGATGGCGAAATCCTCTCATTCATTCTTCCAGGTAATGTTTCAGTTCTAACCAAAATCATAGCGTCACCTGGAGGGCAACCACATTACACTGTTCTTGTCAAGTCTTTAACCCTTTTGAAAAACTTACTTGTCATCACATACGACGACAAGTCATTGAATGTCCAAATCAAGAAAGTAGAATCCATCGAGCAGGTTCTCGAAGAAAACGGCCTGGAGCAAATATCTCTTACGGAGGATGGTTTTCAAAAAGTCCATCGTACCAGCTCTTGGTTGAAGGCTACATCAGGACAAGTTCGACTGGCTCTACAGAGCATAAAGCGGTTACAGACGCATAGTCATATAAAGGTCAAACAAGCTTTGGTAGATTTACAATCATCGATCATCAATCATTGTTTCCTATCTCTAAACAGCTCCGTTCCCATAGCTATTGAAATTCTAGGACATCTGGCTAAGGATGATAGATTGCATATTACGCAAAGGCATTTACTTGCTTCAAAGGATTCACTAATACAGGAGAGATTTCAAAGAATTGTTGCGAGTGAGCTTGACTCCTACGTGGACTCGTTTCAATCTCTAATTCAATCATCTGACGATGACAAAATCTTATCAGCCATTAGCATCATAAGATTTACAACAGAAACCGACGTCAGCCCACTTCTCACCTCCAAGCTGGTCGAGATTTGTATCACCGAACTTTCTGATGCACTGAGGAAATCTCAGTCCAAAACCAAAGTGACTCAAACATCAAATGATCTGACTGAGCTAGTTTTATTAACCCAAGATTCCACAACAGTGGCGACTGACTCAGCAGCCTTCACTCTTTTCGAGAAGATCTTGACCCCAGAGGTTCAGCGTCATCTCTCATCCCTCTTCCAGTATCTCGGAAAGTTGCATAACCCATCGAAAATCATTGAAAACATTATCTCGGATGAGTTCAAAACTATCAATGAGAAATCTGTTGGCTTGTGGATAGCTAACAATCTTATGCAAGGCTATGTCTCATTTGTGGAGCCACATGTAATAACAAATGAGTTTCTATTGATTGACGATGAAGGTACTGGTGAGGTAACATCTCTTCAGAAGCCCGAATTTGTTTATTGGATTCTCGATTATTCGAAAGATTTGCTAGAGGAGGTTTCGGATATGGAGGTTTCGGATATGGAGCTCTCAAATGATGTTGTTATTGCTCAATGCGTCGCTGTGGACACAATAGGGGTTGCCCAGCAACTTCTTCGAGAAGAGTTTAGACAGGAAATGATAGATTACCTGTACCCAGTGGTGGATTGTTTGGCTTCTTCGTCCGAGACTGTTCGACAGCATGCACTTAACACTGCGGTGGTTATTGCCGATCACCTTTATTCAGGATCGCTTTACAACCTTGTGTTCGAAAACTCTGATTATCTGATCGATGCCATCTCCATCCGCCTCAGCAATGCAATGACTACCAGAACCACAGCGATTCTCGCAGTGTGCACAAAGATTGCAGGATACAAAATCATCGAAACTTTCAAAGATGTTATGGAGATCATATTCAGTCTTATAGACCAGTATCATGCATATGAAGATATGTGTATCGGGTTCTTTATTCTCTTCGAGATCATTGCGGACGAGATTAAAAAAGTATATCTGAGAGACAATGGACATAAAAAAGTGGACAATCACGAAAGCTCATCGAGCTATCATCCCTGGGGTATGACATCTGTGAAGCAGTTAATAAATTTACTTGACAAAACTCAACGAGATATTGACTCTGCTCTGACTGTGCCCGAAGAAGCGGAAAGTGAAGTTGAGACACCAGATAGTGATGACGAGGTATCGGAACTAACCCCATCAACCCCTGATGCCACAGCTCCTTGGAGTTCTCCCGTGCCACAAGATGCATATAAGTTACTTCAGCAGATCACATATTATGGTGAGCGTCTATTGACACACCCATCTACGAAGTTAAGGATCCAAATCCTAAGGACCTATAACAAAACAATTCCTATATTAGCGACAGCAAATGATAACCTCTACCCTATTGTTGCATCCATTTGGCCAGTTGTTTCCTCATTAGTGAACTCACATGACCCCAAGGTTGTGCTTCCTGCATCTGAAGTTCTTGCAAAGCTTATTGATCATTCTGGGAGCTTTGTTTCCCAGAGGTTCATTGAATTGTGGTCCAAGTTGCGCAAGAATGAGCTATTGGTCTCAGCATCAAAACAAACGCACGAGAAGAAGAGAGTTGTTTTACCTGGAATCAATCAGGCTTGTTATAAATCTCTTGTCGATATGCTTGTCCTTGGCCTAAATACCCTGGGGAGGTATATACCTGACTCCGTGACGGAGGAGATAGTCAGAAGCTGTATTGGTGTGGTACCAGTGGATGAGTTTCAGAGCCACTCCGATATTGCGTGGTACTTAAAGGAAGAGCTATATGGGATAGCTCGTCCTGATACCCCGACCGATCTGACTGTCGACGGAGAAACCTACAGTTACGTCAAGCTATCCTAAGTCTGCATCCCGAGACCATCACTCGTACTATATATATATATATATCGTGGATAGAGGTATGCTGAATTGAGCTAATTACTATAACGAGAATGCTGCATATGATCTTGTCCGATATAAGGCTTTACCTATATGAAGATACATGCATGTGAAGAATGCTGCACCATTAGTGAAAATAACGAGTCATTGGCCTCAGTATATGGTTAGTCATAGTTCGAAGGGGAATACAAACCTATGTAAGTACGCCAATCAGACCTGTAGCCTTATTTCTTTATTGCCTCACGGGCATGATCTTAATATCATGACTTTCACTATTATACCACATCATACGGAGAACTGCTGATAGATATCGGTTATCAGTGGTACCGATCAAATATGACAGCCACCTTCTTCATTCATTTATATCTCAGAACCCTCAGCTTACATTGTCCAACTCCATGTACTACTACCTCAATCACATGAATAAAACGATGATACAAGGACTCTAGAGGCCATCTGCATAAGTCATCACATGTCCTCATTGTGAAATCTCTTCACTTGAGAGAGTAACAATCTTTACCCGAATCATGGAGACCGTATAAGCTGGTGACCTTGAAGAGTTTCGCCTTAATAGACTCCAGTGGAGCAAATGTTAGTATTGGACAGCTGAGATTGTCCTACTTGGAAGTCTTTATATGCGAGAGCTGAATTGAAGGAGTCATAAACAGGCTCAAAGGCCCAATTTTTTGTCATAGTTCGAGCAGATCCACGCTGAAGGTATATTTGATGTTGACCTTTTGCTGTTTGATCTTCTCATTGTTCTCGACAACAAACTCATAGCCGCCAAAGTTGGATGCACCACTAACGGCTCTGTGTTATCTCAATCTAGTTTATGAATACAAAGGAGCCCAAGCAATGTTCCTCATTTCGTTAGTCCAACGGAAACCATCATCATCCTCTTCCAGTGTTTCCTGATATCCAGCAATCTTCTTCATCAGCCTTAGAATGTTTGTCTCCATATTTCCCTGTTGAGTTCTATAGCATGCGCGAAGACGTTTTATAATACGACTTTGTTGTTGAATGGGCTGAACGTACGAATATTGAGCATCATTAATGGGGGAGTAAGGCTTCTTTCTGAGATAGGTAGTCTCGGTTTTTGATTGATTCAGTAGGCTTAATCACAATGCTCAAAATCATGAATGGCAAGCGCACCGTCAAATCTCCTGAACTTTTTTGGCGTCATAATG
The DNA here is from genome assembly GCA_003707735.2 of [Candida] freyschussii. Lineage (NCBI taxonomy): Eukaryota > Fungi > Ascomycota > Saccharomycetes > Phaffomycetales > Wickerhamomycetaceae > [Candida] freyschussii. The sequence continues at coordinate 84,431 of PPLE02000001.1, read as the reverse complement.
TGCTGAGTGCTAGTAGTGTTTTGGAGTGATGGTGTGAACGTTTAAAGGTGTTATTCTTGGGACCCTTACACCAAAATACGGCTATCGGTGCTTGCGGGGGTTCAATTTTTTCAAATATGTCAAACGTAGCTAAGCTGAACTTAGTAAAGGGACAGCTTTTCAACAGTATTCCTCGGTCCCTTGGCCTAGTTGGTTAAGGCGTGGTGCTAATAACGCCAAGATCAGCAGTTCGATCCTGCTAGGGACCATGTTTTTTTTTCTTTAACCCCAGCAAGTTGAAACTAAAACCTGTGGAAAAGTGTAATCGATTATAAAGCACACTGGATGAGATTCAGAGAAAGCTTTCAAATACGAGCCTCTACAACCTGTGCCAGGTTAAAAGCCAAACTTTTTTATTTCACGATGCAACTAAAGGTTATGCCAAGGCTTTTGCTGCTGGATGAAAAAAATACTCCACACTAGATATACCCAAACAATCAAATGAGCAACCCTAAGACTATTGTCCATATAAGACTCACAAGACAATTCACTGGGAAAATCATATGTGTAGGAAGGAATTTAAAGGAAACCACAGAGTTAACTGGCCAGATCATGTAGGATGAACCCAACATCTTCCAGAATGTCTTGCATGGTTAGTAACTGATTGTAAAGGACAAAAAAGTTGACTCACTGAATGGAACGAGCTTTTGATATCATGATTCTCCCAAAGGCAGTTATAAGTGATGAATATAGCCTGAAATGAAGGCGAACCTAAACCTTGATCAATAAGTACTCGAAGGGTGACGCTTCGCACCCGGTATACAAGAAAATCTATCCAGAGAGAGCTGAGAATCCCATTTATAGCGCCCCACAACAAAAATTTGAAAAGTCTAGGGTAATGGACATATCTATAAAGCTGGATGATGGATTGAGCAAGTCCTGCAGTGAGTGTTCCTAGCAAGACTGAATTTAAAAGCTGGTGGACATTATCGATAACGTCTCGATGTTTCACCAGGAAATAGATAGCCACTACTTCAAAACATGTGATTACAAATAGAGGGGACTTTGTTCTCGTGTTGGTGGCAGCAATAGGTTGGTTTTTCTCGAGGTCCCTCTTTTCTAAGTTGTCGTCCTTATGCATGCTCATCCCATTGATTTTACTCAAATGCACTCAACGAAACAAAACAAACTTGGACAAGATTCAAGAAACTGGCTTTGCCGATGTGTCAATGTGTCAATGTGCCGAGATGTATCAGCTTGCTGCTTACAATGGAAATCTGTTTCTGAGAGAGTTGAATGATTTATCAGGTGTACAACAAAACATCGAAACTGGTTCAGACACTCTTGACTAGCATCTATAGAAATCATGTTAATCGATGCGGTTGACACAACTAGAAAACTCCTTGTTTGACTGGCCCTAATCTGCTTGATCTCAATTACGCCACAACATTAAGCACCTAATGCGCTTCCACTTCAGGCTGGTGCTGCACTGAAGGTAGAAAGATGGAGGACTCGAGCCCGATGTAGACTTCAATATCTATGACCACAAGCCTTCGTTGGCCTGTTTGTAATTTACCTGCAATCTGTCCCGAGTCCCGAAGCCTTTGGGTATTGCCACTAGTTCATTTGTAATTTGTAGCAACAAGAAGCCGTTCAGCATTGGTCAAATTTGACAGGGACCCTTGAACCGGCTGATAAGAGCCAATAGGAGTTCGGGAATTTCTGCTGACACTTTTTGCTTACGTACTTTACTAAGCATGATTATGTAATAAGCTAGAATTTTTCCCTGTCGCAGGTCTAGAAAGCCGTTTGAAGACAAATATAAAGAAAGAGAGGCAAGACTTCTACTTCCCCGTTATAGAGGCTAAATATTTTTTCCTAGGAAAGGCAACAGGCTGTCAATTGTTCGTTGACCCTTCATTGTTGTATTTGCAACTGAGTTCTACAAGACATTACACGCTTTTCGAAGTCACAAGATTGCTGAGACCGGGTTATCAAACCAAACACACCCCTGAGAGCTAACGCAAGCAATTAAATACCAAGACCCACGCGTTACGAAAAATGTCACTCGTCTCCCTGAAGAATGGAATAGTAAACGCCTTTCAAGGTCAATCACAGAATGGATCAAAGCAGAGTATAATAGATCCTAATACCCCCTCTTATCAATCTCTTGATCGAGCTAACGATTCGAGCAACGAAGAGCAATTAATCCGTACAACGAGCAATGGCGACATTGACTCCAAATCTGGGGAATCGCAGGACAGCAGAAATCTCGGATTTCTAGGCAAGGTTGATCCAAGAGTAATGTCTGATATAGTTATCGGACTTTCAGATGGATTAACTGTTCCCTTTGCACTTACTGCCGGGTTGAGTTCTTTAGGTGATTCCAAACTAGTTATCACCGGTGGATTCGCTGAATTGATATCTGGAGCTATATCTATGGGTCTAGGCGGTTATTTGGCGGCTAAATCTGAATTGGACTATTACAACTCGGAAGTAAAAACGGAGAGACAGAAGTTTTATTCAAATCTGAATGAGGTAAACCATGAGTTAGAAGATATTCTGCTCGACATAAATGCAGATTTCTCGGAAGAGACTATCGTCTCCTTCATAAGGGATATGAAGAAAAACCCATCTCTCATGGTTGACTTTCTCGTGAGATATGGAAAGGGATTGGAAGCACCAGCTGAAAACAGAGAGCTCACTAGTGCGGCCACTATAGGATCTGCTTATTTCTTGGGCGGTTTCGTACCGTTGATCCCTTACTTTTTTGTTGATCACGTTGTCACAGGTTTGATGATATCAATAGTGACAATGGTATTCACCCTGTTCTGGTTCGGTTACTTCAAAGCTGAGATATCATTGGGAGAACAATGTTCAACCTGGAAAAAGGTTCATGAAGCTATTCAGATGGTTATGGTTGGCGGTATAGCTGCCGGGTCTGCATGGCTCCTTGTGAGGCTGATCGATTGAAAAGAAAAGCACAGGTTGAGATATAGTGATTAACCAGTCTTGGATACATTTATAGAATGGGGATGCGCTGCCCATCATTCCTCCCCATTTGCCCACGATTGCTCTGTTATTTTCACAACTAACTTCTGTTTTCAACTACGATTCATCCTCAACGTATCGTGCTTTTCTAATTATTGCATTGGCCATTGTTTCTCGCATTCTATTTTCGACCCGCTATGAGATGATTACCACGTCACACCACCTATCATGTTGTTCTTTACATCTCTACCAGAATAAGGAGATTGGTCCCATTCTTCATGACTTATATTGTACACTAGCTAGATACTAAACTGATATTTCATAGTATCAATTTTCGAAGATGTACACGCACCTGTAATTCTCGAACTTCCATCGATTTCATTTCTTCACAACAGCTCTGAGCGTGTCTTCATCAAAAATATTGCTTCCGTTCTTCAGTACATTAGCCAGAATAGCAAGACTTCTTTCGTTGAAATCCGGTGCGCTTCTCAGTTTGTTGATATCATCACCGTAATTCTCAAACATAAGGCCCATGTACTCATTCTCTAAATCCTTTCGACCCTTTTCCAGATTTCCCTCAACTTGGCTAGTATTTATGTTCTTCGTATTCTTGTTTAAAGCAGTCTTGGTAAGGTTTATCGTCTTTAGTTTCAGCTTGAGGCTATCGAAATCTTGCTTTTCGTCAGACGTTCTATTCTCGTCAATTATTGGAATCTCTGAATCATCCAGCACAACATTGTCATTTTCATGATTAACAATGCTCACAGTTTTCTCCCCTTCATTCTGATCCTCATCATGCTCACTTTCAGAACTGGAAGATGAGCTTGATGAATCTGAAAAATCCTCAGTTCTTCTCTTTTTTCTTCTTCGTCTTGAGTTATTTGACTTCTCTTCTTTCTGGTTCTTCGGTACTATACCCATCCTGATAAACCCTTAGTAAAACTCTTCGGCCCTGGAGTAGCGAGACATAACTTAACGCTTAAGACCACGCTAAACTTTGTGCAAAATTTACATTCTTGAGTGCCCCGACCATATATTGACATCTCTGATATAAAAAACCGTAGAAGTTCCAAGTTTTGAAATAGGTTTCGTGGTCTAGTCGGTTATGGCATCTGCTTAACACGCAGAACGTCCCCAGTTCGATCCTGGGCGAAATCATTTTTTTTTCTTATCTTTTTATTGTTGTTGTTCTGCATCTGGTGCAGTTCTCTCTATCCCAGATCACCATCAACCAAGACCCTGCTCGGTAATCCTCAATATCCACCGAGACTACACCATTTTTGCTTCATGCCACACAGGCGGAAAAGAGTCGTGCCGGGCTGTAGTGTCTTTGCCGTTGGTAAGAGGAGCCATGTCCTTGTTCCAAAGAGTTACAGATCTTGCAACCAATGCCGAAGAAACAAAGTGAAATGTCAACTCCCGGAGAATTCGACTAAGGATCTGTCGTGTAAGATGTGTGTTACCAAAGGCAGAGAATGTAGCTTTGATGAGCGTGTTTCGAGCGGTAGCTCATTGGACTCTACCACGAACATTGATGGGCCACTAGCCGTGGTCACTGACACATCGAGGGAAAAGAATGGCGCGATACCATTTTTGGAGCAGTTCAATAACATGGATTGGATGAAACTTATCAATGAGCAAATCACAAATAGTCATTTCCCGTTTGATAATTTGAGTATCAATTACTCCCCAGGTTTAGGACTCTTGAACAACAAGCAAAATATATCCGATGTGCTTCCAATTGATAAGAGAACAAAAGATACCTCATTTGTGTACTATGGCTCATCCGGTGAATATGATCCCTGGCTGAGGTACCACTACTACCAATACGACCCAAATAACGAGTGCTATTTTAGTGCGAAGTTTTTCCGGAAGTTAGGGACAGAACAAGCTCCTGTGATATTCGCTTTCAAAGACAAGGAAAAACTTTTGCAAGAGACCAAAGAGATAAATTCAGGAGAATTGATTGACGAGGAATTATTTGAGAGATTCGTAAAGTTTACGCCCAATTTCATAGTTTTGTATTTGAAGTTTGTCTTTCCCTCTCTCCCCATATTAGAAGGGAACTTTCTGAAGGAGATATTCTCCAATGAAGCTCAGGAATATCATCATAATAGAGAGAGTATGGATGTTCTACTTCTGATACTTCTCTCTAAAGCTGTGCGAAGATGGGATACTTATGATACCTCCATTGACATGTTTACTGAGGATGATGAACAGCTACTGAACAATAGGAAGGACTTGCTCACAGAAGCTTGGACTCTCCTTATTGATCAGCTTCATGCTCCGGACCTTGATACGGTAAAGTCGCTGATCTTGTTTTACCACATTCTGGGATTCAAAAAAGATTCACAGTCAAATGGATTTGAAAAGTCAGTGCTTTCAAATCTGGTCACTGTAAGCTATTCTCTTGGTTTGCATCTAGATTGTACCTCGTGGAATATACCAACATTTGAAAAGAACATCCGCCAAAGGCTCTGGTGGACAGTCTATATGCTAGAGAAGTGGGGGTCCTTTGTTGCTGGAACCCCTAGCTTGATAAACGACATGGATTTCAATGTTAGGTTCCCTGAAAGGTTTGACACCATGTTTGAAGACGTTGAAGAATACTTGAATAAACAAAAGGGAGGCATCCAGTCATTCAAAATGGCGATTCAATTGACAATTATCTTGAACAAAATAAGGGACTCGTTATTTTCACTAAGGTCTCTCCAAAAGCCAGCTGATGAAATTTTGAGGCAGTGTGATGTACTTGAAGCGCAGTTATATGACTGGAAACAGGATTTTCTACAGATAGAGACTACCGGGTATGTTTCCAGTCATTCCTTGATTTTGTCATGTAATACACTGAACATTCTCTTATTTCGAGCGCGTTTTAAAGCGCTCAATGTTACTGGATATCAAGAGCAGTATTTTGTTAAGGCTAAAGCCTTGCTCAAGAAGATCATTGATCATATATCGGGCCTTCCATCCTCGTCAATCCATGGGTTCTGGTATCGCTGGAGCCGCTCTTTGTTCATGTATTTGAAAGATTTCGTTCTATCCCTCATTGTCATGTCTAAAACGAAAGAGCAATCACTGGAGGTTTTAAATCTCACTAAAACGTTTCGGGAGTGGCTTGAGCTCAACTCAAAGAGTCTGGAAATATTATGGACAACTTTATTGAGATTAAATACAGCTACTCAAAGTATTGGCACCCAATTCAAGGAAATATCGAAAAAGGCTTGAGTGCTACAGGATAAACATGACAATAGAACGAAAAAACACAGTTTGTTAAAGTCAAGGATTCCAAAACAATCATAGAAATAAATCATGGGAAATTGCCAACCCTTGGACCGAAATATCCACCAACAGCTTCCACCGTGACGTTTAGCAATGCCTGCCTGCCTTCCCCTCCATCAACACCTTTTGATACAATATCGTTACCCCACCAATTCAAAGGTTTTGGATGGTATTTAACGGAGAAAAAGATGATCACGGCACTGAAAGCAACTGCGGATGAGAAAGCTGCAGACATAACATAGTTGTACTTCTCCCACCAAGTCGTGTATCTTCTTCTCACATAATGCATGAAGGCAAACGATACATAAAGACCAGTAGTAAGGTACGATAAGTTGTAAGGGGCATATTGGTACATACCACCAATGACCAATGTAGGGCTGAAACCTTTAGTCTGCTTTGGAAAATAACGTTTGAGCAGAACGCATGGGATAACAAGTAAGGCACCAATCAAGAATGTATACTGCAGAACTGGATATAGCCCATTGAAGACTCTTTTTGGACCAATAACTCCCCAGAAAACAGCAGAGCTGTAAAAGTTTGTTTCCTTTGGACAAGTGAACTTGTTCTCTGCCTTGGAGGTACATATATCCTTTATGTTAGCAATCTGCCAATTGATAACACCAAGAGCCACGAAACACTGAATGATTGTCGAGATTATCTGGCCTCTAAAGATAGCCATTGGAGGGATTTTTGCATAGTGTGCTAGCTTTTGATCAGATATGTAACTTTCGGCTTGAGAGTCGATGTTACGAGAAAGGGATTTCAAGGTGTTCAATGCGAGCCCGTTTCCCGGTAAAGCGTAACCAATGATGAGTTCTGTCAAAATGTTCATGGTCAGAGAGAAGCCCGTAGTAGCGAAAATGATACATATTGGGACCAAAAACACAATATTCAATCCCACAATGAAAAAAATACCCCATACAGGAGTCTCAGCTGGATACACTTTGACGCATAAGATAGCGAGAACAGTTGCAATAACCAGTATGATATAGTAATACCAATCTGGGACTTCCTTGTACTTAGACATCATTTGAGAATGGACATCATCATACCCAGAATAATTAGACGCTCTGAAGTTCTTGAGACTCCTCCAGAACTGAACGAGACCAATTTTAACAGTTCTCCATTCCTGATGAATGGTGTATATGAAACTGAACGGATACAGGGCAAAGTAAGATCCATACACCAGTAAATTACCAGCTGTGTAGAAAGGAGGTGAATATTTCTGGTATTCCTCTTCAACTAGGTGAGAAGTATCATCTAGAATTTTACTAACATCGTATCTCTCACCAGTATTGGTATATATGTCGTTGTCGTTGATGGGCAAAAATGCAGTCCATTTATAGTTCGAATAATAAAGACCCAGCACGATAAAGAAACCAATAAAACTACCAATATATTGATTGAGCTGTGAAAAGAAGGGGATAGAAAGGGCATAGTTGAAATCAACAATATTCCAGTCAAAAGTGACAATCGGATTGAACCCCAAACCAAACTGAGAGCCGGTAGCAGTAGCCAAATTGAAGTTATCTGGCTTGATCCAGGAAATCCAACTGAATGTTGACAATGCCTCAAAGATGTAAGTTGGGAACCAATTATAGAGAAACATGGCACTGAAACAAATACCAAAGAATTTGTATCTGGTGAGAGTCCAGCCGTTGATGTTCTCTTTCTTCTCAGGTTTCAACAATGCTCTATTCAATGCAATAGTTGGAAGAAGGGTAGGCCAAATACATCTCTGCTCGTAGACACAAAACCTGCGAACAATACCAACGAGACCGAATCCCAAGTACTGGGAGGAAACCATCAGCAAAAATTGGTAGCCAAAATCGATCCAGTCGGTCTTGAAGAAGATATCAAGCTTTTGCATGTAGATATTATGCGAAACATAAGTGTAGCTTATAGCGACATTGAAAATAATGGTTGCAAACATCTGTTCCTTGTAGGTCCAAGGACCAGGATTCAATGAGTGTCTTATGCCTCTGATGGTGACCCCCCAATCCGGCAACACCTTTGCCAAAGTGGTACCGCAAGGATATAGCAGCAGCTGGATCATGGATGAGTTCAGAGTGATTTGAGGCTTTCTATGCATAAAGAACTCATTAACACCGGCGCCCACGATAGTCCATATGAAACCCAGAAAGTAGGCTCTAATGGTTTCCACAGGAATAGTGGTATCGTCAATTGGATCAGTGACTGATCTAACTTCTGGGTAGGGCGAGTGAAAAATGACCAATCCTGCTTCCAGTTTACACTGAAATTCCCACTCTTCTTTCGTGAGATCACATATTTCCGCCCCCAAGACAAGCTTTTCGACCTTGTCCATAACTTCGGTTGGAAAGTTGACATCATCCTGATGATTTTTGATGATTTCACTCAAATGTTGTTGAGCTTCGTCCACTGGCAAAGCTTCAACTTGTTCAACCATATAGGAGATCTCCTTAGGCAAGTTTGAGAGGTCCAATAAATCGGCGTCGTCTTCGACCCCATGTCCACAACGATTTAATATGGCTTCTCTATGTCTCAGGTTGACAGCGTAAGTAGAGGACTCAGTTTTCAGCTCGTAAACCTTAGATTTCACACCGCCCTTTTGCTCATCACTGAAGCTTGTGGTGGTGTTAGTGGAGCTTTGTCTGAGCTTCATCGTACCCTGCTCTGTATGTAGGGTTCAGTTAGTTTCCGATGCATTAGCAGTTTTTGAATGATGGACCCTTGTGTGCCTTTATATATGCAATCTACCAGAGACAATGGTATGACTCGAGCACTGCTTCTAGTAATCGACTGCGATTAACTGATAGAGGGAATCTTTCCAGTTGTCTCCGAGCTCTTTCTTTTGGCAGATCACTTGATAAGCTTAGCTACTCTTGTTAAGCGATCTATACCGGAAAGCCTGTTACCGCTTTGGGAAATTGTCCGTGAAGTCCTTGGTTGACTTTAAAGGTCTGTTACCCAAATAGGAAACTCCTCATCGAGAAACGTCAATGCATCTCTTCAAATCGGGCAATGCCTAGTCAAAGAGCTCCACCTTTAATTGAGCATGAGTACCCAATCACAGCTGGAACTTGGTAACTCCCTTATGGTTATCTTGATCAGTCATGTGTTCCGCAAAAGGCATTCCAGTCCGCTTCTCGGCGGCACCCGTTGTTGGCAACTAGTATAAGAGCTTCCCCACCGCTGTTCTAACTACTGCTGCCACGTATCAGGCTAAGCAATGACAGTGAATTCAGAGGCGTATCCATACATCGTTGTCAAAGGGTCACCTTATGAAAGAGGTCTCTCTCATGGCATACAACTCAAGTCCAGAATTCAGAAATTGGCCGCACATTATATGACCGAAGCCGACATTCCTCCATGGTCATTTTGTGAACACGTTATCAAAGAGTTCTACATGCCAGCCTTGAAAAATTATGACCCAAGCTCCTTCAAGGAGATCCAAGGTATAGCTGAAGGTGCTGAAATACCAATTGAACAAGTATTTCTCATCAATGCGCGCTATGATTTGACAAAGTACAAGAATAACAACACTGATATCTACAAAATGAAAGATGAATCTGAGTGTACCGTGGCTACTATAATTGACGAAACAGGCGTCAAAATTGGTCAAAATTGGGATTTGGACTCTTATGTATACGATCATGACTTATGTGTCGTTTTGGAAGCTCACACAGAGCCAGAAGAGCAGTTGCCGAAAGTAATCATCTCTCTTGGTGAAGTTGGGCAATTGGGTAGATCTGGTATGAACTCTAGAGGATTAGGGCTCTGTGCGAGCTCGCTCAATGCCAATATTGACTCCTTCAATTTTCCAAAATCCGGCCCAACAGTCGAGACTCCAGCTGTTATCCCAATCTCCTTTGCTAGAAGAAGATATCTGGGTTGCAAAAACTATGCAAACGGTCTGAAGTACATCGTTGGTGCTCCTAGACATGTTTCGGGAAACGTACTGGTGGCATGCAGAGATGGCGAGGCTATTGACTTGGAGCTCATCCCTGAAAGCTATTTCACCATTTACCCAACCTACTCCGACCTTGAAGGCAGGGAAGTTTTACCGAATAACAACGGTCGTGCTTTCATCACTCATTCCAATCACTTTATTTCCCAAGGCTACTCTCCATCTGCTGGTACACTTTACTGCAGAAATCCCGGAGGCTCTTCTCTTTACAGACATAAGAGACTTGCATCTAGAATAGTTGACTATATCAAGTCTAGTCCTCTTGGAAAAGGAATCACTGTCGAGGCCCTGAAGGACTGCTTCTCTGACACAACCTGCTCGCCAAATGCTGTTTCTGAAACCAAAAACACCAGGTCTGAACCAGATGGTGACGAGGTACTGATGACTGTGGCTAGTGTGATTTATGACCTGACTAATGGTACCATGTCAGTGTGTAAGGGACCTCCACATTTAGGAGTCTGGAGCACATACAAGATTGAGATGGAGCTCTGAGTTCTCCACCTTTTGTACTTACATGCAACATCAGATCCAATCCCTATCGGTATGCTGGCCTTTCCACTAACTACAAAAGAGTTCGTCAGATAACCAGAGCCTTATATAACTAGATGAGATGCAAAAAATAAAAAAAAAATAAACTTGTGCTTGTCAAAATAAGCCCTCATTGGAAGAGTTTAAGTAGTTCACGGCAATTGGTTGAAAACCATGATAAGATGCCCAATCTTGAACCCCATGACTAGGAATGATCGAGCCCCAGTTTTCTCTTTGTTTCAATTTTCGGGACGGGATCTTCCCGAAGGGCTGCCTGAATAAAATGAAGACGAACTGATGCTCCCCTGTATTCGCCAGCGGTTGGGGACCCTCATACGGGAGCATCACTCCAGTATTGAGATCTAATGTGATCCTGAATACGGGGACCACATGGTCAGCGTCACCCGCCTGTATGATATGAACACGGTCTGGATCAATTTTCAAATTTATCCATATTGCACGAGCATTTTGGGTGTCATGAGCAATATCGGTGATGGCCAATGCATATCTATCCACTAAAAAAGCATCCGTGAGTGTAAAAAAGGACATAAAAGTGATACTTGGTGTCTCAATGGCGTACAATGGGGATATGTAGTTCCCATAGTGAACTGAGTAGCCATCTCCATAGGGATACCTGATGAAAAGCTCCCCAACCGGGTAGAAGTGGTATAGATAGTGCTCCAACGCCTTGATTCTCTCTAACGAGTGCTTAATCTTGAATGAGCGGTCTTGGACCTCCTGATGGATCTTATAAGTAAGGAGGCGCTCATGGTATGGTTCATCATTGTCTTCCTGCTCTTGCTTGAATCTGAAGCATGCAACAATACAAATGGAGCATAAACATAAGAGAGCGATCGCGAGGACTTTCATGTTGCCTTTTGAGTGTTTTGGAACCAACCAATAGAAAAAGAGCCCTTGCGATCTGGAAATTATCACCAACTCTGTGATTAGCCGCTCAATTCTTTGACATCTTTTGCGCAAACTCTAATTGACCGCATCTCCAGCTCCGACAATCGCAAAATAGTTGAAGATTCTATTCAATCAAAGTCTGAGCATCCCCACCACATAAGCCACGCAGTTTGCTGTATCGCGCTTACTAGGGACTGAGCTAAAACTAGGGCCAACCTAGTGGGTTCCCGCGTAAATAAACGCCTGTCAAACTTCACCGCCATAAGCTGATCGCGACCGCCGGAAATTTCCCCCTTCGAGAGGCATCTCCTTTCCGTTGTTGACACAATTATCTTCTAGAACAATTCTCTCTACTCAACACCGTTAGCTTTACAACCAAAGTTCAGAGTACAACGACCAAGCTCCCTAGGCGTTACGAACAGTCACCAAAGTTTGGTTGTTTGCGTTGTCGATAACGAGTGAGGGGCTGCAAATTTTCTTGTGATTCTTGGCAACAACGGAGAGAATTACGAGTCTACTCTCTTGAGAGCTCACCATAACGTCAGACTCATGAGGGAGCAAGATTGTTAAAACCAGTCCCGAAGAGCGCTTCAAAAGCAATTGCATATCCACGCAATGACAACAAACAACTTCGAAGCTGAATATGTGCCCTCAAAGCTCAGCAAAATCAAGAACAAGCTAGAACGAGGGATAAAGTCGCCCGCAAAGGATATGAATCATTTACGTGCACCTTCAAGCTTATTCAAGTCCCATAGAAGAGATGCATCGGTTGACGAAATACTGTTAGACATTTCGAAACTGCAGATGTCGCCAGCCAGGTCAAGCACCAGTAGTGTAAGTTTGAATGGCTTACCCGATATCGATAGGGTTTCCAACTTCAGTTCACCCACGAGGTCAACTGGCTCTATGGATTCTGAAAGGCTCATAGACATGCCTGAACTATCTCCCTCACGAAAGTCCCTATCATTTGCCGCTCCACCCAAAATCACAGTGACAGTGGAAAATCCATTGAGTAAGGAAGCGGAAGAGCAGCATACCGAACCATCAAAGTTTAGCCGATTGAAAAGAAAAACCATGTCCTTGTTCTTTGACCAAGATCAAATTCAGAAAGAGCAGAGGCCATTGGGGATCTCTACAGTTGATAGTGACAGCTCTCTCACGTTACCTGAGGCACTATCAGACAGCAAGCAGCCGATACTCGAGAGCGAGTCATCAGAGTCGCTCCAGATGAAGCAGCAGAAGGATCTGATGCGCAAGCGCTCGCGTACACTGGGGTCTTTGGAGAACGATTTATATCATAAGCGCAGCAGCTCACTGGTGAAAACACTTGGTAATATGGTGATGCCGAAAACAAGAAATATGTCAGAATCTGCACCAGGTTCAGCTTCGGACTCCTCTGAGAATTTTGCTGCTTCTAGAGCCCAGACCCCTCCCCCTCCGGCTACCGAAACAGACACACCGGAAACGTACTTAGCTAAACTTCACGAGGAAGGCTTTGACTCTGAAGTATCGATGATCCTTTCGAACGACGACTCTGAATTCCTTAAGGAATGCTTGACAACTTACTTGAAGCAAAAGTTTGACTTCACTGATGAGCCCTTGGATATCTCACTTAGACGTCTTTTGCTAACTTGTGAGCTTCCAAAAGAAGCTCAGCAGATTGATAGGGTTCTTGATTGTTTTAGCCAAAGATTTTTTGAGTGCAATGAAGAGCTCTGGGACAATAAAGACCAGATATACTTTTTGACTTTCTCTCTGGTTATGCTACACACAGATCATTTCAATTCAAACAACAAAAAGAAGATGACCAAGGACGAGTTTGTGAAAAATACCAGGGTTGATAATCTTGAAGAAAGGATTTGCAACTCGTTCCTCAGCAGGGAGATTCTTGAATATTTTTATGACAATATCACTTCTGCAAGATTTTTGCAAAAGAGTCAGTTGAGTCATTGTCAGCCCACTCAACCACTTTATCTCTTGCCCAAAAGAATTTTCAGTTCAAGCTCATCTACGAACCTTGAAGCGTACAATACTCATCATTCGGTATCACGCAGATCCCAGTCATCGGCCTCAACTACTTCCCAATTTTTCAACACCCAGCCCCAAATCGATCCGTATTACCACATTATTCAGGAACAGATCCATACGTTGAGGCTCAAGCTCGAACCGATAGAGGACAAAAATCCGTTTGCCAACAAATTGAGGCATGCATTCCCTGAATCGTACTTCCGAAAGATAAGGGAATCGCTCACAACTACGAATGGAATCTTTCTCAGATTTAACAAGGAGTGCAACTGGCTCACGGGCAAGACTGAAGTCAAATTCAAAGAGGGGGAGGAGATTCAGTATAGTACACGCTGTTTTCTAAGAGTCATAAAAATCGATGAGCTCGAGAAGGAGGAAACCATTATCAATAACAAGCTCTTTGCCATAGGGCCTACTAGTAGGGTCGTTTGGAGGAAATGCTATGGTATACTGACCACTTGTGGGTTCTTCATATTTGATAGCTTGAATTTTATTACACCCACGATAAGAGAGAAGATATTTAGTGGTGAGAAGCTTGACGAACCACTAATCATCGATGTTGTATCGGATTTGGTCTTAAAGACTTGTTCCAAACTTGCTATCAACGGTTTATTTGCCTGTCAGTCCGCTGACGATGATCATCATACTTTCAACATTTTCAGTACAAACAAAAAACAACTATTTTCAACCCAAACATTTTCAGCAATGTCCTCTTGGATCATAGCCATAAATTATGTGGCATCGCTTGATTCTTGCTACGTTGACCACCCTATATCCTTCAGTCACGAGGTTGTTCCTCTGAGGAATATCACAATTGAAGACAAGCTCAACAAGTTACTAGTGAGCATGCCTAACACTGAACGAAAAATCAACGAGCTATTGAAGCTCGATCGTCATCTGCGGATCCTCACACCGCTCACCACAAAAACCAAAGAAAGGTTGGTGAGCCATCATCACTCGCTTGAGGTCAGAATTGATTGGTTGTGGTATGAGCTCGAAAAGAACCTCGCATACGTCAACATCCTTCGTCATGAACTACAACAAATGCAAAGGAATGACATGGTTTCGGTGAGAAGTACAGCTGGGGAACCTCTTCTTGAGGATTCCTTCATCAGTGATGAAATGATGAGTGTGAACCAGACTCTTACTGACTGGCATAAAGCCACTAGCAACATTTCGAGTTATTTGGAAGAGGATGACGAGGATCTCTATATGGATGCGAATGACGGCTTTGAGTGATAAATGAGACGAATTAAACGACTTTCAACTCCATATTGCAGAGCTGACTGCAGTTGGATGTAGCTATTGTTCAATGATGTGAGCGGCTCCCCCGTTATATCAAACAGCTGATTTGACTAGCCTTGGAGCTGTTTTTGCTTCTTCTTTTCGTAAAATATATCCATCCTACTCGATCCAACATTAACAATCTTTGGACACCCGTCCCTATCTTTCTCTAGCATTACGCATTCATAGCAGTAGTACGCATCTGAGACACCTTGATTTCCGCATACGACGCACTTCTCACCACTTTTACCGAAAGCGCATTCTTCACAGATTCGCACCTTGGCCGTTGGTCTCACAAACGAATCACAGATTGGACAGCGACCATCGCACTTTTCGCAAAGTTTCCCAATATGTGTACCGGGCTGCTTGAGGCACATAACCAAGTCGAATTGGTGACGGGACATGCTGTTTAAATATAGTAATGAGAGTTGAAATAAGAAGGCAAAGCCATAGGAAAATATTGATATTGTCATCTATATGAGTCTGCCAAAATCCAGCGTGGCAAATGCAAATTGGTTCGGGCGCGCTTAAATGGTTATGGGCACTGGTTGGAGGTACTTAGTTGCATTTCGCCCTCGTCTCTATAAGGGCTAATTGACTGCGCCAAGGTATCTCAACGATCAGGTGCCTCTGTTGAATGACTATTGATGGAAAATACCGCTATTGAAGTGACAGATACATCTTTTACCAAGAAACTTTGACGTTTACACCGTTTGATTTGCCCTCACTAGCTGCTATCAAATGACTGACACTGAATCCTGCACGATATGCTTAGAGCAGCTCTTTGGCGAAAATATCGTCATCAAGAGACTTCAGCCCTGCACCCACTACTATCATTCAGGATGCATAGACCTTTGGAGGGAGAGATCCAACCGATGCCCAACATGCCGTACAGAGTATGGTTTTGTCGAGGCGATCACTTGTGAAGGGGAGCTCATCTCCAGTGAACCTGTGCAGAAGATTATTACCGGCAATATAGCCGAGTATTTTGAGAGTTTAAGTGATGACGACGCTGCGATGGGAGATCTAGAAGTTGACAGAAGAATTGAAATGATGATCTCCCAGTCAAATACGTGCATTTTGTGTGACTCTGCTAGTGGGAGCGTTGTGTCTTGCAACACATGCTCTTCTACTTTCCACAGTACCTGCTGTGGTATAACAGCTTTTGCTCCTTGGATTTGCCCCATGTGTTCTGCTGAGCAAAATAGTTATCAAGCGCCGAGTAGGTTCAGAAGATCACGCCTGAGTCAGAGAACCGATAGGGTGTATAACTCGTTGATGCGCTATGCGGACATCCCCATAGGGAAGGCTGTGATTGAAACTATTCAAGAGCGCCCAAAGCTTTCTTTGGAAGAGAGCAGCTCATGGGACTTGTTTGAAAAGGCGAAAGAGGGATCCAGCATACACGAAGATGCATCCGTGCCATCTACGAGCGATCGTCAAATGGCGAGAGGAGAAGCTAGAAAGCAAAAGCTGCCATTACGAAGAAAGAAAAACCTTCGTTCTACTTCCTCGAATAATGTACCACCTGTACCGAGGAGCGAAGCTGCACCTTCGCTTATAAATTCATTACTCAACGAAATGAAGGAAAGAAGGGCTGCAAAATTGCCAGAGCCCTTCGACCCTAATCCGACCCAGATCTTACAACCAGTACCACTGGTCTCACAGGCACCCTCAATGTCATCAGCCTCTAGCTCTTCATCTCCGGCCCAGTCACTTTCCATACCAACTTCTCCGGAGAGCACATCTCCTGTACCGAAGTCTAACAAGTCTTTGTGGAAGATGTCTGATGAAGTCACTTTGTCATACTCTCAAAAATCTACGTTACAGGAAATAGTTAGGTTCAAGCTACGACCAAAGTATAAAGACGGAATCTTGGATGTGGATCAATATACAGAGATCAACAAGAGAGTGAGCCGGCGGCTATATGACGCATGGTTGGACGATTCAAACACCACTCCTGATTTTGAAGGTCTTGCAGAGCTCTTAGTGTCACAAGAGCTGTTGAACTTATGAATTATGTAATAGAATCCATTTTTAAACACTCCTGTAGTATTAATAGAGGATTTGTTTTTTACCTTCTGCGACCCGGTCTCGATGGTCTACTGAACTTCAAGTTATTCTGTGAGCTTGAATTCTTACCATCTGATTCACTCTCTCCAGAAAACTCTGAGAGCTCCAGCTCCACAGCATCTCCAACCTCAAGCGACTTGTCTATATCCACAAGCTGTCTTAAGTGATTGATAACACCTTGTTTGTTGGATGCGTAAACCATACGCTCTTTGACCTTTGACCCTGATGGACATGAGTATATAAAGAAGGTTTTGCCATTGAGCTGTATTATATTGTACTGTGGGTACTCGGACGAAATTGCTGAGAGTAGATCCTCCGGTTTTGTGATATCGGCAGTATTGGAAAGAAAGACCTCTTCGTTTGCGATGTCTATATTGAAGGAATAGAGCTCGTTAGGTCTGATGCTGATATTAGTGTTTTCATGAAGCTTGAAACTAAAGTCATTTGACTGCGAGACCAGCTTCTTTTTGGATGTGGTCGAATGTAGTACGGTATCAAATTCGAGATCTTTAATCTTTGCAAGTTCTTGCTCCTTATTAGAGAGGGTATCCTCAACGGATCCAGCGGATATTGTTTCCTTCCAGTTTTCATAGGTGAGTTCATCCAGAGCATTCAAGAACAGAGTGTGTGCAAACAGCTCTGAACCCAATTGCCTTATCAAGGTGTTCTTTGAAGATGCGTAAAGCATTTTGTCCTTTACTGCTGCGTAATCGGGAACGAAGGAGATGAACGTATAGGCATTGTCATTTGACTCATGCTTGATGATTATGTATTTAGACTCTGAGTCTGAGAGCTTCGAGGAGAGATATTCAATGTCATCTTTCAAAGACGAACCCCTGTCTATGATTTCGTTCAACTGGATGGTTTCCTGTGCGATCTCGGCAACTAGGATAGACCGCTTTTGTTCAACATAATCTTTGAACGCTTTGAGAAGGTGCTCACTCGCAGTTATACCTGATTGTGTGGACATGATTTCTCAGATTGGCTGCTCGCTCAAAAATTACGGTCAATCAACAGTGTATTGCTGATATAGCCCCCTTCTTCGCCGAGTTTTCATGTCTTTGGTTCCACGGATTGGGTAAAGAAAAAAAAAAAATTATGCGCGAGCCCGGAGTCGAACCGGGGGCTCCAAGATGGCAACTTGGAATTTTACCGCTAAACCACTCGCGCTTTACAACTCCTGTGCAAGGTGCCATTTCCTACTAGTAGATCAGAATCCGAATAGTAAAAAAACGGTCTAATCGCACTAATAATGAGTGGTCAGACCTCTATAAAAGCCCGTTGATATTTTTGAACGGCAGTCATTAGTAAGAGTAAAGGCTTAAAGCTTTTCTCGCTTCCCTTCGCTCTTTTTCCGATTAGTTAGGCAAACATGCCCGTCGCGCCCAAAATCGACAGGCACAGGTTTTTTGTTTTTTTTTTTTCTACAGCAAGCGCGTCATCAAAACAAACAAGATCTCTTCCTTTGGCTTCGATGAAATTATAGCGAAAACAACAGCTTTTAACTCGATCCAAATTACTTCTACAGATTCAGCGCTTAGCATTTCTTCACTCGTTTGAAAAGCTGATACACTTCCCTAGCCAATTGTCTTGCAGATAGTCACGCTCTTCAAGGATTATTGTGCATACATTCTTTCAAAACATTCCTTCCACACCCTGGTACGCTCGAGCTCGGGATAGGCCACGACAACGTTTCACACAGAACACCAACTGTTTACATTCTGCTTTCATCAAGAGTATCTCCTGTCGAAATTTCCCGCTGAAACATAGCAACCCTCAACTCTGGTCAATGTTTTGAGAAATCATCCATACTTAAATGACCGACATTATAGACTTCAACATCGATACTCTTCAAGGCTCGGTATTTGATGGCGTTCGCCAATCAATGGATCCGAATGCGAACTATGTTGATATAGTGACACTTATCGCCCAGCTGACAAGCTCTGCTAATATCGACTACCAGCTTACAGCAGACTTTTTTTTGACATATAGATCCTTCATCTCGCAATTGACTTTGCTCAAAATCCTTTTGCTTAGAATGAAATGGTGCTTGGATTGCATAGATGATGATGCTCACGAATACAAGCAGAGTATGGGAAAACTTACGCTTGTGAGAACATTCGTTGTGATACGGCATTGGCTATTGAACTACTTCACAGAGGATTTCATTTGCTCGGAACCATTGAGGCATCTTTTTGTGCGAGAAATTAATAGTTTACAGCATCGTGAGCTATTTGTACAAAGAGTTATTGCGAATTTGAAAAAGACTTGGACGTACTGCTCTAACAAATCTTGGGGAGAGCAACTGACGTCGACTGATTATTACAACCTCATGATAAAAGTTGGTCCGCAAGGCTCAAAGAACAAGAGGTTATCGCAATTGGCATTGAGCGAGCAGAATGACCCGCAGACTAGAAATTCTATTGTGCTGTCGACGTATGACAAGACAGCGATGCATAGATTACCAATTCCCATTCCGTCCAAACGCTCCAATATCGAACCAAGATCTCTACTCAATCTCAAGAACTCAAACTTGAGGCTCAGCTTGGCTGCACAGACTTCGTCCCCTACTTTTGCCTCCTCTGTACATTCGCCTACCTCTCCAACTTCACCACTCACGCCGAAATCACCGACAGATCCACTTTACATTCCTTTAACGTCGATATATGACTCTAAGTCTAGAAACACCATAAGAGGTGATACTCAATTTCCGCAAACTTCAGCATTATCAAAAGTTCTTCCACCGACCCCTGTCAAGAAGATGGATATAGTTGTTACGCTACCGGCCTCAACAAAGCCACAGCCGAAGGGCTTAAGACCATTAATTGAAAATTGGTTAAGAACGTTCCATCTACATCACAGTAACAAGTCCAAAATGATGAGCGCACCCCACGCTGAAAAATTTATGTCTTCTGTCGTGTCTGTGGCTAGACCTGATAACAAACAGCTGGAGAACCTTGTTTTGGGGAAATTCGACATTTTAAGCTCAAGAGCTATTGATGAGCTTGAATATCTGGTGAGGTTCCATAATGAGGTATTGAGCAGATATTCATCAATAGGTGCTAGTCCAAACGATCACAATTCCTTCAGCTTCACCGTTCATGAGTCCAAAGAGGACGTGAAAGCTGTTTCCCATCTTGACAATTTGAACATTTGTGAAACAATATCTAATATCTCAAAAAGTGTACTTTCTGTACAGCAACACATCGAGGCTGACAAGAGGTCGTATGTATCGTATGACTCGATGTACTCACAAAAACGAGTGATTCGGGAGAACTCCTTCGAGAATACCGCTTTGAAGAGGAAGACAAAGCTTGAGAATTTAAGAGGCTTGAACTTTCAAAAAGGTGACATTATTGGAAACGGGTCTCCAAATGTCTCACAAGATGCAGATGGCGGGAAATTTGCATTTGAAAAAGCGGATGCTGAGATATCAAGCCTGGAAACGAACCCGTCCTCAATTTTATTGGAGAGTACACCGAACAGGGCGGACAAAGAGACCCTAGAGGAGAAGGAACCTGAAGAAGATGAAAACAAAGAAGGGGTGTATGGAACTACGGATGCCAGAACTTCTAAGCCACAGGTAATTGACTTTCAAGATGATCTACAGGAGGCCTCTCCTGCTTGTGATAGAAAGGCTCAGGACCCTATGAAGGCTTCGCAAGCCAATCCTAGAGTATCTGTGGGCAGTCATTTTTTTTCATCAGAGGGAAATGAGGAGGAGCTTGACATGGTGTCGATAAAAAATCAATCGGCTGAAATATCCATCAAATGCCCTCCTGATCTATCCCCAACAAAATCCACGCACCCACCAATTGAGTCTGATTATGATGATATTGAATCCTTTGTCTCCACTTATGAAGAACCGGATGATTTAGATGAGCCAGAAACCCCCGGTAGTGAGTCTGCGAACAACCAAAGTAACATACTTGAGGACGAGCCGAGCACTCCACCTCAACAAGATGGTATCATTTCGTCTACTCCTCGAATTTCGCCAATCAAGGCCATTCAAGAGCAACACGTTGTTGGTAACATACAATCGAAGTCGGTCACTCCGTCTCAAATTGCGGTTAATGATAAAGTTGATTTGAATAGAATTCCTTCCTACACACGCATATCTGATGGTTCCATATCGACTCAAGTCTCAAAGCAAGTCGAGCGTTTGTCTTACCTTTCGAAAAGGTCAGTAAGAACGCATAAGACCTCAACATCTGAGAACTCGATATTCAGCGGTGTAAAGACTTCGCAATTGGTGAACGTTTCTATTCAAAATGAAGTTGCCGAAGAAGAAGACGAAGATGATGTCAAGAGTCTTTCGCCCAACCCAAAGTCTGGCCTTCTTGATTTGATCGAGTCAGATGCATCTGATAGTTTTCAAGTCCCATATCCTGGGGTTGATAGTGATGCAATTGCAGAATTAGCTGCTATTTCCGATGATTCATACCAGGCTGACCCGATACAAGCTGCCCTTTTGAAGCTCGAAGGAAATTACATAAAAAAAGGTGAAATTCTCTCAGCTTCAAGTGTTAATTCTGTCGATACATCAGAGCTCAATAGACAAGTGGAGTCATTGGCTATCAAGACCCCAACCCGAAAACGTGAATCAGCTGTGATTAGTCAAAGAAGAAAAACAAAGCAATTCTCTCTCACACCCGTTAAGCAAAAAGAGGTGAATCTAGAGGAATCTAGCTCAAGGATTTTGCTAGAACTTCTTCTGAACTACAAGATCAGTAACGAGATCTTGAAGGTTGGTAATAGTAATCAACACGTGTCGTTCATCTTGAATTTTGATTCCAAGACTCTTGCTGAGCAATTTACTTTGATTGAGAAGGACTCGCTTCTGGAAATTGACTGGAAAGAATTGGTAGAGCTCAAGTGGGAGTCAGAAAATCTTGTACCAATAAATAGCTGGCTCGAGTTATTAGTCCAAAATGGGGATATCAAGGGTGTTGACTTATGTGTCTCGAGATTTAATTTGACCGTAAACTGGATTATTTCTGAGATTTTATTGACAAAGGACAATACGTTGAGAAGACTGACCATACAAAGATTCATTCATATTGCACAAACTTGCAAAACGCTTCAGAATTATTCCACACTAATGCAAATTCTGTTAGCGTTAGGATCTGACAAAGTGATGAAGTTGAAGGATACTTGGAGATCTATTGAGCCAGGAGATATTTTAATCTACAAGAGCCTAGAGTCTATATCGTCACCATTGAAGAACTTTATGAATTTAAGGCTCGAATTACACAAGATCAAGCCCTCTTTAGGTTGTGTTCCATTTCTAGGGCTTTACCTTTCAGACCTTATTTTCAACAAAGAGAAGAAAAGCTTTCAAGGCGAGCTCATCAACTTTGGGAAGTTCAGGCACACGTCCAAGATTGTGAGATCTTTGATTCAGTGCATCCAATGGTCAACCCTTTACAAACTCAAGTGCGAGGAAGAAGTGTTAAGTAAGTGTCTGTACATCAAAGCTTTAACCGAACAAGAGATGAATGAGTGCCTTGCCAACATTTCATGAAGAACTAATTTGATTTGACCATTTCTACTTTACGCCTTATGATTTTAGTATTTTTCATTCAGTTCATTGTATAGACTATAATTATGACGATTCAATTGATACGGGACAGTGGGGTTCCATGACGTAGCGTTGCAGTTTGGATTTGGAAGGCAGCCGAAGCACCGCCTCCTGCAGCAACAAAGCTTGCGGCCACATCTTATTGTGTCATAGAGCCTTAATATACACGCGTGCTGGGAATCATCGTGAATGGCTGTTTTTTGCCATTCGTCGCAGAGTTGCTGCGTCCCTTTTCTTGTCGACGTTGACAGGGTTGAATTCAAACTTATCACAGTCAGGATTTCCACCGCAGCCTCTTGACCGTGTCAGTGAACGTACTGAAGAACATCACAGAGCCGAACAAGGCATCAAAGAAACTCACAGCCCCGTTATTGACATATTTCTGCGGACCCAAAGTCAGCTGAGATCAGATATTTCTTTTGGTATATATAAAGCCCATTGATACTCGAGGAGGAGAATAAGACTAGCCACTAGCTATTGTTATCTGCATTCGACTCAAAAGCATACCCAGCATAGTTTACGATGAAAATATCGCTTTTCTTTCTTGGCCAGCTTCTGGTACAAGTGGCTCACGGACAGACTACTTCTGTGGCCACGTCGAGTGCTGAGCGTGGCACTGTCTATTCATCGGGAATGAACACCATCACAACAACAGCTAACACTGCTGGACAATTCCAAATCACAGACAACTCATCCACAATAACACCGCCAGGAACGGTTGATAGCTCTACACTTACGAGCCATCTGAATACCGAATCAGTGAGCTATAGTACCAACTCAAGTCAATCTGCTCCAGAAGCAGGCACTACCATGAAGAACGATGCGATCGTGAGATGCGCTGGCAGTCACATGGTATTCGAAGCCATTCTGTTGATACCAGCTCTCTTATTGGCATGAGATCGTTTAAGGCATATAGAGTTATCAACTAAGAAATAAAGAGCGGTCTTAATCATTGATCACGTAGTTTGAGTGATCAGTACTGTCTGAATTTGGTAGGCCATGTCCGCTAACTTGTTCTCCGCGTGTGGTCAGTTCGGCTCCCTTCAGAGTTGGGTTTCCACAATATTGGCACATTTACGGAAGTTAACTGGTACCATCTTCTAGAGATAACCAAGATACAATCGAAGAAGCATGAAATGGGATTTCTCGGGGTTTTATTGCATCACTGATGATGCATAAGCACCTTTTAATATGTGCTTAGAACGCTTCAATGTAGTATCTTCAGCAATTCTTACCATCCTCTAAGTTGACTTGATGTTTTAGAGCTGGAGGAGTGAGTTGATCAGATCTCAGCGAGCTCATAAAGTTGCTACAATGGTTGACGATTTGGGACCGATACAGAACTAAAGAGGAAATAACTGGGAAGCTGAATATGAGGGATTGTGTGACATTCTTAGCCCAGCTTTGCAGCTTGGTGGACTTCCACTCTATGTCTGTAAAGAACTCCTTTATGACTGGACACGGGGCGAGATTCAGTCAGGATATGAACTCATTCAAGTTGAAGAAACCACCAACGATTTCACCATAAATGATGAGTTTCTCTTGCTTAACAGCCTCCCAGTTGGCAGTGCGGTTGATATCATGGTTGGTGAAACTACAGTAACTGCTATGTTGACTAGTTCAGGGCTTCAAGGAAATAATACCCTATATGTGCACGTTGTTGGCGCCATCTTACCAAACCTACGGTACCCTCTCCACCGCGAAGCTCACCAGTACATCGTGTGGTGAGCATGGTTGTTTTGATCCAGAGATTGCCACTGACATTCCACAGGGAACAACTGTCAGGCACGAGATTACTGAAGGTACTGGAACATCTTCTCTCACTGTAGCCCAAGTTTCCACCGAGTCGTCAGTGCCAGTCGTTTCCACATTCAACAATTTGGGTACGCAGGGAGGGGTCAGCGCTCTTGTTCTGATACCAGTCCTGACACTCCTTTAAGGACGTTGTTCGATTGTTTGATTCCCTTTCTCAGTGATGTATTTAAGGCAGCTTTTGGCCTCTTTCTGTTGTATCTCAACACCCATCAAGGAGATCATTCCACTCTCAATGGAGCTATTAAATTATAAACCTACGGGTTTTCATATTATATTGCTTCAACTGAACTATGATCCAGACCGCGTAGGAGACTGCGATCCTGCTTAAAATCCTTAGATATGATTATCAAAAGTTGAGGTGTCTTTTCTCGTAGCAGACGCGTATGCAGCATGATTATGCAGTACCATGCAATCCTGCAGCGCACTGTTTAATACTTTTGAACTACAACAAATTGATATTTGATGACATCCTTATAGCAGGACATGCAATTATACTGTAAGTTGAATTAGAACTCCCTCTATGCTAAAGCGAGCTACAGTAGTACTCAAAACTAGTCCGAGAAACATACTCGAGCACAATAATCCATTAACAAAGATCTAGCTCAAGACTAATATGTTGCACATGGTCGTGACAGGTTCAGCTTCTTGACTCTCACGAGGGCCCAACGTTTGTAGCTTGATTCATCGGATCACAATCAAGAGTGGAGCTTCACACGTAGTACTGCATGATCACATATTCAAGTCTCACCATGCACCTGGATTCTCATACTGAGAATTGGGAAGTACCGCAGATCTGTTCGTTGTAGTTGAGCATATGTTGGCTAGATCTGTCGCATCGATCAAGTCTCAAATCCACTTTTCATGAGACGCTCTAAAAGCCAGTTCCGCTTATACAGTTGCTTCTCAGCTTGTCGAATTGCTTCACTCTTGTTTAATAACAAGACTAAAATATTATCTCAATATCTCTGTCTATATTGTTCGGGGTCAAAGGGGATTCCCGGATGTGTGTCTGGTGTAGCCTGAGGATCTTCTCTCCATACTTTAATGCTTTTGTCCGCTTCACCTGTCAACAGACGCATTCCAGTTTTGTCGAACGTACTTGTGAAAACACCAGCTTCTGAATCCAGCGATCCAGGGAGTGCTGTCGTTGCCATTTCTTGGAATTTGTGACCTGATTTCCAATCGAAGAAGCACATTGTGCCATTGTCTCCTCCACTGAACAACACATCATCCTGATTGACAGAGAGAGTGTTCACAATGGCTTGATGTGGAGGTACAAAGTTATGCATAAAAGAACCTTCCGGAAACTTCCATTGTTTGATACCGTCCGGTGACCCACTAGCAAAAGTGTATTCCTCTGGATGTAAAGTCAATGCTCTGACGGCTTTCTTGTGATGAGTAAGTACGGTTTGCGTTTTACCAGCTGCAAGGTCCCAGAGCCTTATTGTTTTGTCATTGGATGTGCTCACAATCTGTGGATCTGTAGCTTGACATCGTATCTTTGTTATCGGTTGTTTGTGGCCAGTTAAGGTGAATATACCAGTACTGGTTCTCATATCCCAAACCCTAACGGTAGAATCTCTACTCCCGGTCACAAGTACATCTAAGGTAGGATGTAAGTCCATCGCATACACTCCGGATAAATGCCCATAGTAATCACGAATCACTTTATTTTTTTCTAGGTCCCAGCACTTGATCGTTTTATCATCTGAGCATGAAAACATATAAGGGTGACGATCCGATATCACCAAGTCTCGCACTGTCATAACGTGTCCTGTTAGAGTCAACTTTAGTTGTCCCGATGCAAGATCCCAAACTTTGATAGTATTATCGCTAGAACCCGATGCAAACCATTTGTTTTCAGGCTCAACTGCAAGAGACCTCACCCAGCCTTGATGACCAGCAATCACTCTCATTAGTTTCCAAGGAGCGTGCCATTCCGGTTTTTCTGGAACGTAGAACTGTTGACGTTGGATAAGACTCTTTGAGGCATTGTGCTCATGGCTAGCCTCATATAGGGCCAGTTGACGATCCAGCTTAGCTTCCGTCGTAGACTCAGGTTCTCGTATCACTAAAACATCTTCAACCGCATCCTCCTGGACCTTTGGAGTAGGGTTGCTTACTTGTATTTTTTGCTCCAAGTAGTGAGGTAACGTCTCCAAGACTTTGAACTCTTTAGCGATCCTTGTGGAGATATATTCATTGGGCCTAATGCTACGTTAGTTCGAGTCATCCTTGATAACAAATAGAATGGATCTTGAAACTCACTGTTCCGAGTCGTCAAACAACTTGGCTTGTGTATGTTCGAACAGCTGTTTTGTTCTTTGTCGTATGAGCTCAACAGCACGCTGATAGGAAAGTTAGTATGGTCTCCAGTCGTGGGGGAAAAGACGGCCAGGCTTACGTGTGGATCCTCGATGAACGTCATGGCTGGTCAACAACAACTAAAACCTGCGACTGGTTGACAAAAGCGTTCGACAAGTAATATTTTCATTAACCAAGGGCTCAGCACGTTTCCTATATAAGGGCTGCCGCAAAAAAAATTTATCCCACCTCATCGCTTTCGATCAACAGACCTCAGCAAATGTCCGAATCGAAAAGAGCTGCCGATGGCCAGCAAGGCTCTCACACAGAAGCGAAGAAAGCCAGGCTGGATCAGCCGAAGGGCCTGAGAGAGACGGACGTTGGCATCACAGGCTACATTTCCCGGGATCTCATCGGGTTCACTGGGTCACTGAAGCAGAGATACACAGACTTCTTGGTGAACGAGATTGATCTGGACGGCAACGTTATCCACTTGGTGGATGAAGGCATCCTGGATAAGAAGGAACGCCGTCGCCAGCGTCGGGAGCAAGAGAGAAGTGAAAAGGACCTGGAGGAAAAGAATGAGGCTGAACCTCAGGTTGTTGAAAAGAGTGAGATCCAAGAAGAGAAGCTGAAGGAGAAGGAGTTTGAATTACCGGCTGATAAGCGGTTGAGATTGCTAGAGCTTTTTGGAGAAGAAGAGCTATCGCAGATTGAAGCTCTACTCAAGAAACCTTCCACATTTCAATCCTCCAAAGTCTTTGATGACAAAACCATCAGAGGCCAGATCCATCAGTTGGTCAGAGAGGCTTTCCAAAGCAAGCTAGAGACCAAAACCACTGGCAAAAATACCTTTTTATTTTCCGTGCTGAACAAGAACTCAAGACAACAAAAGAGGGCAGAACCTGTTGATACTAGAGATGAGAACGGGGTTGAGAATTGGGGTCTTGGCCCTTTCAAAGATTACCTTTATTTCACTCTGTACAAAGAAAATAAGGATACGATGGAGGCTGCCAATCTCATTGCACGATTCTTGCGTATTCAGCCCAAATTCATTAGATTTGCAGGCACCAAGGACCGCCGAGGGGTAACGGTTCAAAAACTATGTTTAACGCGGTTCAGAGTTGAGCGTGTCAACGCATTGAACAAGGCTCTTCGTGGGATGAAACTAGGTGGGTTTTCATATGAAGATAAAATTTTGAGTCTCGGCGACTTGAAGGGAAACGAATTTCTCATCACTTTAAGAGATGTTAAAAGTCATGATCCAACAAAGCCAATTGAGGAAGTTGTCCAAAACTCTCTCACCTCCTTGAAAGAGAAGGGATTCATCAACTATTACGGTATGCAAAGATTCGGTACATTCTCTGTGTCTACCCACACCGTGGGGAAAGAAATACTATTAAGTAACTGGAAGAAAGTTGCTAATATGCTTTTATCCGTTCAGGATCTGGTACTCCCAGACTCCATTGAATCTAGAACAATATGGGAACAAACTCGCGATGCTGGTGAAGCCTTAAAGAAAATGCCAAAGAAATGCAGTGCCGAATGGTCCATTTTGAAACATCTCTCGAGCTGCTCCACTACTGAAGATGGGGATTACACCGATAATGATTATTTCCATGCCATAATGAAGATCCCAAGAAATTTGAGAATCATGTATGGTCATGCTTATCAGAGCTATATCTGGAACCGTGTAGCAAGTCGTCGTATCGAGCTTTTCGGTATGAATGTGGTTGCTGGGGATCTGATCCTCGACGATGCTGTCGAAGCAGTGAAGAATGAAGATGATGAGAGTGATGATAGCGAAGTTTTCGAGGAGGATGTTAGAACGGATAAATACAAAAGAGCTAGAGCTGTAACTCAAGAAGAAGTGGATCAAGGAAAATTTACCATCTATGACATCGTGTTACCTTCTCCTGGCTTTGACGTCAAGTATCCTGAGAATGAAGATCTTCTCAACGTCTATAAGACAGTAATGGCCAGTGATGGATTAGACCCTCTCCAAATGGCTAGAAAAGTTAGAGAGTTTTCATTTGCAGGCTCATACCGTCCTTTGATTGGAAGACCAAAAAATCTTGAGTACTACATCAGAAGTTATGAGGATCCTACACAGCAGCTTGTCTATACTGATTTGGATATCCTCCGTAAGAAACAAAAAGGTGAAGATGTTGATCAAATTCTTCCAGATCAAAGTGGTTCTCGTGTTGCCGTTATTCTGAAATTACAACTCGATGTTTCTGCATATGCAACGATGGCACTGAGAGAAGTCATGAAGGCTGATACTAGCCGTCATGGTGAGATGTGTGATGTCAAAGTCTGAAACCATTGTTCTCTTATTATCTATCTACATGGTTTTCTTTAACGCCACTTGATTAACTGAGAACTACGGTTTTGATAGTTAATAATTTCATTTGCGCCATCAACTTAAAGCACAAGTGGCCTTCTGTATATGATTAAGTGAACGACATATATTCCATGGGAGCACAGTGCCCATGGAAAATAGGAAAATGTATAAGGGCGTTTCAGTCATTTAATGATAGTGATGAAATCATTGGGCTCATAACACAAATTTCTTCTTTCTCTGTAGGAGTTTTAACCCTGATGGTTTCACTCTTCCTCTTCTCGTAGGCTTGCTTGTTTGTTTATCAGCCTCCTTGACTTCTGATTCACTTTCTTTGGCTTTCACTTGCTTCTCACTTTCCTTCATTGGTGGTCGAAATGGAACAAGGTTTTTGAAATGTTGGAGTGGTACACCATCCCACTCTGGGAAGGCCTCCAACCCCGTTGCAGAGTATGACCATACAGGTTCCTCTTCAAGACCAAGATCGAATAACGATTTTCTTCGGGACGGAAGAAGATTTGGTTTTAAACTTTGCATTGCTAGCGGTCTGTAGCCGGCATAAAAGGCATCGATGATAACTTTCTGCGGGTTGAGATGTGTTGTCGTTGGAACTTTAGGTAAGGCAGAATAATCTCTTTTCAGTCTCTTCTCAGTAAGAGTTGCTTGAGATCCAGTTTCCACTTTGTTGTCTTCAGCTTTGGCATTCTCCAACTCCTGTCTAGCCTGAATGTTCTGGGGTGTAGGCGGCGAAGTCAAGTTGTGGTTACTCAAGGCATTGTACTCGCTTTGTTTTTGTTTGGCAACCTTAGCAGCAACATCACCCTTTACTGGCTGGTTATGCGAAGTAGATTTGGTGGACTGTAGTCTGGTTCCTGCTCTCTGGATTATCTGTGTTCTTGTGAGCCTGGTATATGATACTCTCAGCATGCTCGACGATTTGGCCGTATAAATTGGTGAAACCTTCAAGTCTTTGCTTTTGCCTCCAGACTAAATCGAATTTTCTATAAAATCTGGTCGGTAAAAAGGACCGGAACACATAAGGAAATGCTCGGGTCACGTGACCATGAACATGTTTGACCTATGTGCTCTACAAAACTTGTTAACTACTTATTTATTAGCCAAGATTGTGATAGGTTCACTCGGTACACAGCTGTTACCATATACAGATTATTTATTCGTTAACTGACAAAAATCGGAGATGCGATGGGTTCTGGGTCTCAAGGGCATTGTGTCTTGAACCCAACTTGTTTGAGGGCAATGTCAGAGCTCTCTGAACATCAAGTTCACGATAAAGTCGGGTGTACTGTTGCTGATATCTGAGTATATCAACTGGTGTTGCCGCTGGACCCATATATGCAGAGAAGTAGGCAGTGCTGGATTCAGAGGGAACAGAATTATCGCTAACCTCACTGGCCGATAGCGAAATGAGAGAGCCATTGTCACTCATATCAAAGTCCGCGACACTACCGTCATCGGAGTTGGTCAGCTCAAAAGCTTCATCAGAATCATCAGCCACTTTTTCAGGTCCTGGAATCTGGGACAAGTTGTAGAAGTCAACCTTAGTTTTGATTCTCTCTGCAACAACTTTTCTTAAATAGTGTTTCCAATATTCGCGAAGCATCTCCTCTGGCTCAGCGTCGTTCTCGGCTTCATCCGTCTCATCGTCGCTTTGATCATCATATATTGTCTGTGGTTGGCTTGGGTAAGCTAAAGAAGACGAACACCGTTGATTCACCGTCATTTGCGTCATTTGCGAGCCATATGACGGAGAAGTGACGTCTTCTTCCAAAGTGAAGCGATGTGAGCTCTTGAATGATTGCCCAGATGGGATACGGTGCGGTGGAAGTGGTGGCGGCTGTTTAGATATCGATGTGACGAATGATGCTGTGGCACCACCGTTCATTAAAGTGTCGTAGTCAGAAGTAGGATTTACTCCGGGAGAGTTGTCCTTTAGCATCTCAGGAGTGTTACAGCCATCAATAGCTCTTCGAAGTTCAGAAATGCTCTGGGCCCTTTCTCTTTCCAAGGGCAGAGAAATTTTGCTCTTTTTGAACCTGGTGCTCTTCAGTCTCTTGAACGTAAACGCCTTCTTCAAGGAGATCTGCCTCCAATTCCTCAATTTATTCGCAACGTTGACTCCTAACATTTTTAACTTTGTCAACCATCCAAACTTGCGCTTGATAGCTTTAGACCTTTTAAGCGATGCACGGCGATATAGAGAGTTTTCCTCGCTCTTCATTGAGCGGGAACGATTGAGAGATATTTCCCTGGTGAGTGGGCCCTTCTTCTTGCCTCTCAATGATGCCTTTCTAGAATTTGGCGATTGCCGTACTTTCGACACACTTCTTATGAAGGTATCAGAGCTCCCAGGTAACGCAGGAATTGTGTATGATGACTGAGAGCCGCGGGTAATTTGAATAGTCACATTGCTTTGTGTTGGGATCGAAAATGAACCGGTCCCTGTTGTCGAGGCATTGTGAGAACCAGAAATCGAAGCTGTTGAAGACAAGCCACTTGAAGCTCTATCGAATGAGTGAGCAGTCACTCTATGGGTAGAAACTTCCTTGATATCTGATGTTCGATGCTGTTCGTATCGGTAGTATGGTTCAATCTTGGGACCTTCAAGCTTTGTATCGGATTCTTCAATTTTGGTATTCTGAAGGTCCTCCTCTGATGGGAACTTGAATGTCATCTGTGGACCTTCAAATGTTTCAGCTCTTTTGTGTCCTAATGTGTGAGAAGACATGACTACTTTCAATGACCTATGAATTTGGAACCGCTGCCTGTGAGCGTTACTTCCCAAAATCAGGCAAAATGCTTGATCCTTATATCAGTTTTTGAGCGAGGGGGGAGTTATACCACTGCCCAAAGGAGGCAAGCATTTGATCTCTTTCGGTAACACGCTCTGCATAATCCAATTGACGCCAATTCTACTAGATCTTGGAACACGCCAAAAGATGGCTGGCTTGTGCTTATTGTGGATCGATCTCCAGCCCTGCGATCTATTTGGTGTTCGGATGTGTATTATGTAATATTCATTCGAAAAACACGGGAAGTATTGACAGAATGCGATGAGCTCGGTTTTAATCAAGAAACAACAATACGCTAAGAATGATGATTTGGGACTTATTCTAACCCGACTTATAGTACTCTAGTGATGCCTAAGAGGGATAACAATAATGGAGGTGAACGCTTCCAGCTGGATTATGAATCACTCCCCAAAGAATCGGCAAAGTACTGGAAACAGCGATATAATCTGTTTTCTCGTTTTGATGAAGGTGTATATATGACGCCAGAACTATGGTACTCGGTAACTCCAGAGCCTATTGCAATCTTCATTGCAAAATTTATTAAGGCATGTGATCCATCCTTGCGCTCAATTTGTGATGTGTTCTGTGGCGGTGGGGGTAATACCATACAATTTGCCAGATACTTCGATCATGTCTATGGGGTAGACATCAATGAGGACAACCTATTATGTGCTAGGAAGAACTGTAAAGTCTATGGTGTCTTACAGAATGTGAATTTGCACCAAGCTAGCTGGCCCGATATTATAGACTCTGAATTTTACAAACTGCTTCAAAAAGAGGTGGATTTTGTATTTGCCTCACCGCCTTGGGGTGGACCAGGATACAAAAAAGATGACCTTTTCGACTTGGATCTACTTCAGCCGATGCCACTACGGGATTTACTGGCGTCATTTTTCAAGATCACAAATAATGTGTGCCTCTTCCTTCCCAGAAA
This sequence comes from [Candida] freyschussii, assembly GCA_003707735.2. Taxonomy (NCBI): domain Eukaryota; kingdom Fungi; phylum Ascomycota; class Saccharomycetes; order Phaffomycetales; family Wickerhamomycetaceae; species [Candida] freyschussii. The sequence continues at coordinate 51,626 of PPLE02000001.1, read as the reverse complement.
TTCAGACCTTTATCAACTATCCAAAATCACAGAAGAGCTTCAAGGTAAGGGTGCCACCTGCAGAATCATATATGTTTACTTGGAGGGATACATAAAGGGTATATTTGCTTTTTGGGGTGAAAAGTTCATGCCCACCAGTTACAACTCAGAATCTATGAACTCCTCCTTCTTGCAAGAAATCCCTAATTATGGTGTACCTGAGAATTTTATGGAGAACGAACAACTACCAGACCAAGTTGATGAAGCCATTGATTATGGCGATGACATTCAGTACTATACTCACACTGACCAAGAGAAAGCTCGTATAAAAAACGATTCGGAAGTGCCGAAGCACCACAAGTATTTTCAGGATATCCAGAGTTTCAAATACGGAAGTGACAAAGTTGACGACCATACCAGTACTGACGGCCTGAAAAACCTCGACAAAGATTTCGAAATTGTCATTGATAGCGAGAATGATCTATTTTATGACGCCCTAGATGACCCACATGAAAGTACTCAACTAGATTGCCCTACTACAAAAAGTGACAGTGATAGCGAAAAGCCTCTCGAGGAGTCTGCTAAGGTACCCATAAAATCCCCGTGGAATGATGATGATAGGGTGCATAAGAAAACGAAAAGGAGGACGAAAAAGAATAAGAGATGGAATCCGAAATAATGAATTGTAAATCTTATGATTTCTCGTTTAAATGTCTATATCAAAATTCATTGACCAAGTTTCTCATCTAGGCGAATTCTATTACCGTTTAATGGCCTTAAAGTGTCATGTCTGCCTGACTCCCGTCTGCTTTCATTGGCATTGATAGTATGAATCAAACTATCACGAACACGCTTTGCACTTTGAAGAGCCTTTATAATTTTTTCCTTGTTCTTCAGTTCCCCTCTCAGTTGCAAGATCTCTTCCTCTTGATCTCGCAATATCGTATCAACTTCATTTTCATTGGCTATTTTGCTTGGTGAGAACGGTTCAGTGTACTTTGGTCTTTTGTCTGGACTGTTGCTTTGGTGGGTTTCCAATCTGAGCTGTGTCTCCAAATGATTGATGTAAGATTTGTATTCATCTATTTCCGAGTAAGATTTTTTGAACAACTCTTCGATCTTGACTATGAGTTCTTCAGAGTTGCCCTTCGATTCCGTTGTCTTCGTCAAGATATCATTTATAATGTCATTTTTGAGAACCATTTTCTCTGCGTTCTTATCATCCATTAAACGGGTGTAATGCTCGAGTCTTTCAACAAGAATTCTGTTCTCAGCAGTTAACTGTGCCAATTGCTCTTTCATTTCTTCTGTAACCGGTGTACCCGAAACATTGAGCGAATCAAGCAAAATCGATGATTTGCTCTTTTTCAAAGCATCAATTTCCTGCTGCTGCCTGTCGACTTGAGTTTTCAATTTTTCTATGATTCTGTCCTTCTCTGATGTTATATCCATTTCATGTTTTCTCACATTCAGACTTATGTTCTTAGCACGAGCTGCAAATCTCACAGTGTTGACAGTTTCAGCTAAAGCTGAGTAGCTTGTATGTATCGTACATAGAATGGCAACCACCGAATCACCAGATAATGCAGGCTGCAATATTCTGGTAAGCTTCGAATCTCTGTAGTTGATATGTCCAGCATTCGTGGATGAAGAGGACAGTTTGACAATAACACTGCCCAACGCCAATAAAGACTTATTGATGAAGGAACCCTCTTTTCTGCGTTCTTGCTGGGTTGTTGCCTTCTCTGATCCTGCCAAATCGCACAGGGATAACGTACTGTATGTCTCGATCCCTGTGACCATATTTGTCGTAGCTACTCTGACCAAGACAATGGCATGTGAACGCGAACTTCGCGTATTGAAATCCGTCTCGCCTGTTCTTCTGTTCAAATCACCCCTTTGGATCAAATCGATAACCTCTTGCTCTGTACTGACGGCCTCTTCTAAAAGTCCGATAACTTTGACACCATAGTTTGGGACCTCTCTAATTTTAAGTTCCGGAAACGCAGCACCTGCTTGGAGCTGATCGGCGTTCAACAAGTCGTAGATTCTCTCATTATATATCTCCAAATACGAAACTCTCAAATCGTGCTTGTAAATATCTTTGTCTGACGCCATGATCTTATTGAAGATCTCACGTATTGATAATGGGATAACTCCCGGTTCTTGATTTGTACCTGTCATGGAATATGTCTTACCAGATCCCGTCATACCGTACGCGAAAACAGTAGCATTATACCCCTCCATCAAGGATTCAATCAAGCCTTTCACAGCCTTTTCATAAACCTCGCTATTTGAGCTGGAAGGATGAAAAACGTGATCAAACCTGAATTCACCTATATCGTTATGTTGAATCGTTTCATCTGTTAATAACCAAGGATCTTTGAGAAATGTGTCTGAGGGTTTAGCTCTAATGGCGACGGTTATCGAACCAGTGTATCGTTGAGATTGGGCCCCGTAAGAGGGCGTAGTGGGTCTTGATCCTGATGTATAAGACAAGCTACTAGACGGTCTTTCCCTAACTGGCGAAAAGCCCGGCCTGTCGCCAAATCGTGATGAGTACGGTCTGTTTATGCTAGATGGGGTTTGTGCTCTGGAGGAGAGGCTTGAAGATGGTCTCAATGATGGAGTGGAGGGGAGCTGTGAGTGACCCCTTCTAGGTGTCTGACTTCGTGAGTGCATTCCTTAAGACTTTGTTGATATTTTGACAATAAGAGCTGTACGAGAGTGCGCATGTTTTCCATTTGTGTATCTTGCCGGAAATGCTATGGAGCTGTGGCCCCAATCAATGAAATGTAAACATTCGGGTAACGTTTCTGCTACACGACCTGGTCGATCTTTTAAATCCGCGTATAAACGAAGTCTACAATTTTATTTGGCTCTCGTAGTTATATGAGAAATCAGGTATAAAAATAACAAGCTCTTGCGCTCTGCCATGGTGATGAAGTATAATGGGTTTGTAAAAAGAGAAAAAGAATAAAAACCGAGAAAAAGCAGAGATAGTATGATAGAAAAGTATTAGATGGGACCCTCTATTGAGCCTTTTTGAACCCCTATTCCACACGCATCATTAGATTTATAAGTTAGATGGCTTTAGCGAGACCAATGGCATCATTCTTCAAGTCATAAATGGAGTAGAACTTGCGTAAAAAGGCATCACCCAAGATAGCCATTGGACCTATTGGAGATGGGAAATCCAACGGGGTGAAAGCAGATATACAGGATCCCGAAACCTCTAAAGTATAGTCGTATGGACCAATAGTGAAATTGTACCCGTTCAAGTTGAAAGTGAGATCAGGCAAGCTGTCTCTAGTGTCACACTCGACAGAATATTGGCCGGACCAGCCCTTCTTAGCACCAATCTCTGCATTTAAAATCTCAGCCAAACCAGAAGGCAGTGCAATTAGCGAAGTACCAGTATCAATTGCAGCACCAGTACCTTCTAATTCTGCCCATTCATCACCGAGCCCAAGACCCTCAAGCTTCACTTCCCAATAAGCTTTGCGACGAACTGGCAACCAGGTGATATCTCCAGAGAACTTGGATTTGTCATACCCACCGAATGTAGCAACCCCACCGTCGGTGCTCTCATCAGCATTACCCAAGTAGAAGGCGAATTGAGGTTTGTCCAACAATCCTTGATCAATGGCATTGTAAATTGGTGGAACAATGTGGTTCACAGCTATTGTATCGTAAGCCAACCCCAAAATACCATCAAATTTACCAAAGGCAAATGCTAAACCAGGTTCACTGGTAGCCTCGGCGAAATCCTGTTTTGGAATAATCAAGTCGCCCAACTGTAGGATATCCTGAGAAACATAACCTTCCAGAGATCCCGAACCGTATCTGATCGCAAATTCAGACCCATTGGCCTTATAAGTAGAGGAGGCATCATGGTCATATTTTGTGTGCAAATAACATGCCAACGATGAGCAATCAGTACTAGGCACCCACAAGTTAGAGGAACCAGTATCCAAAACAACCTTGAACGTTTGAGCAGGAGTACCCAAGCTAATCTCGGTATAATACTGAGCGTTCAGATAATTGGTCAATGGGGTATCATGACCGCCAAGAGCAATTGGTAGATTGGCATCAGGGTACGCTTTTTGGAACAGGTTCATGTACTTGTTACCAACTTGCTTCAAGTATTCATCAAATGTTGTGTCTTTCAACTGATCATCCAAAGGACGTTTGTGAATCTTTGCAGAGTGTATTTTAGCCTCAACAGCATCGCTTAGTGCGACCAGGGCAACAGCTACTTTGTAGAGGGCTGTGAACTTCATCGTCTGCGTAAAAAGCTTTCTCGAGGTTGACTTTGTGGGACTTGTTTGAGTGTTATATAATTCAACGAAAGATTCCAAGTCTGGTTGATGAAATGAAGGCAAAGCAAGGAGAGCTTTCTGCGTTGGTAGCTGGTTGATGTTTAGGGGGGGGGGGTGGCACGATAGAGATGGCACAAAGGAGAGTGGCAATCTCGAGATTGCTGGGGTGGCAGGTGGACCCTACGATAAGTGGCAGATTACGTCATCTTCTTTGATCACGTGCTGATAACGACTTTTGACACGGAAATATCTGACAGTGAAAGCTGTGAGACAGCATAGCGACTTTAAAGGTATGATAATACCACAGTGTAATCGGTCGTCACGGATATAGAAGAAACTCCTTCAAAAGTAGAGACTTTATACTTGATTAGACGGAAAAACGTTCCATTGCTTAAATTGGGCAGACAATTAGACATACTTAGGGCAGGGGATGACGATGTCGAAATCATTACACTCTATATCGTGAGATAAGGCTACGGAAGGCGTCGTTCAAGTCATTACATTCACAGGTGACGATATGCATTAAATATTAAATAGCTATTAAACCCTGAAGTGTTCAAAGTAATGCAAAGTAATGATATCATGAGCTAGACAAATACGAGAAATCTTCGGGTGATGGAGATCCTAACCGCTATCAAAACCAGACTGCAGCACAGCATCATCGCACCCGAGTATATTGTGAGCTTGTAAAACGAGTTAACAATCGTTTCTTTTGAAGAGCTCTCCACAGGGATAAAAGATCCCGCTATTAAGCAACCCAAGATGGGCCCCGGTGTTGAAGTGAAGAGTAAGAATCCAATCTTTGCCTCAGAACCGACTGTTCCAAATACTTGGGCAAAACACGCAGGGAACAATGAAAACAAAGGTCCGATGCAAAACCCAAATATGGCAACAAATACCGCGTATAAGCTAATGAGCTCAAATTTCACACAGGGGATCCACATTGCCAGTATTGCGATTCCAGATACAGAAAGACATATACTCAAAGTATTACACCTTCCAATTTTATCACCAACAAGACCTGGAATTACTCGACCTGGTCCACCAAAAACGCTGTAAATCACTAAGAGATAAGTGGTGACTTTAGAATGTGGACTTATCACAGTTGCAAAATAATCCAAGTAGAATATTGCAGGGTAAGATCCAAACATCCCAATTAGGTTTGATACTAGTAATAAAGAATACCTCGTATCTCTTGTCTGTGAGATCCAACTTTCAAAGAGTAGCTTATACGTCGTCGGGAGAATCTGCACTTTGGTTACGGTGAATTTTGAGTTTGAGAACGTCTCCTCCTTTTGAATGTATCTATCCCCTAGATGTTGGGGTATGAGCCAAACAGCCCCTAGAGAGAGAGGGATATATATGAATCCAATTGTTCGCACAGTCCATTGGAAGCCGTGTACGTGAATCATTTGCTTGAATACAACAGGCCATATTATACCACCTATGGAGACTCCACACATAGAGATACCTAAAGCAGTAGCCCTTTTTGTCTTGAACCATTCTATTGGACTAAACATAATTGGCGGGAATAGACACGCCGATCCGACAGAGAACATAATGGCTTGAAACAAGTAGCACTTCCATATTTGGCCGTGTTCCATGCTTGAAAGTCCAAAGAACGAAACGATAATGAGGATACATCCAGTGGTCAACAGCGTTCGTATTCCAAGGGCATACACCAAGGGGAGAGTAAGGGGTGTCCCAAAGTATATTATGGATGCTTGACAGGCTCCTATAATGGAGAGCTTTGAGGAGGGGACATCAGGGAAGAGTTCTGTCTCGTAATAAGTTTGAAAGGCACCATAAGAATTGACCATGCCAAACGTCATTATGCTAATACAAACGCATCCAATAATGACTAACCAACCTCGACCTCCTTCGGGGAACTCTGACTCGTCCATCTCTGTAACGCGATAGCCATCTTTTTTGTCAGACGCAAACTCCGTTGTATTGAGTGCGCTCAATGACACATCATCGCTCATATTGTCTTGACTACTTCCCATCATCTTGTAGTCCTCGTGAGGTATGAGGGTGGTGTGGAAAAGGCATTAGTTTATTCATTTGGGGGAAAGTCATTTTGCAATGATTCAACATGACTCATCTTGGGGAATCTTACAGCTGTGTAAATCTGATCAAAATGGGAAGCTCCATGGCTCCGCGCGGAGCTCATGGCAAAACAGCGTGGTTGGGATCGCCTTCTGTCCTGAGATGTAAAGATTTCTATGCTGAGTATATATAGAAGAAGTAAATGCTGATCAACGGTCTCTATAAAAAGCCTTGGCATGGTAAACCTCACATGCTTATCTAAACCACGTTGAAGAGACAGACACTGGCTAACGCTCAAACTACAACAAGACACAGTCAATTAAAAATAAAACCAAATCCTAAACACCAAATATAAGCCCTACGCGAACCCGTATAACCGTTTCACGTCAATCCAGAGAACACCGTCTCCGCCCATCAAAAGTTCACCCTGTTGTTCGGCTCACTTTTGATTTCCTTGATGATCTTGGCCTCCATGGCGTGGACAGCAGAGGGATCAACGCTCATGACGCCGCCCTGTGAGGAGACACTCGAGTTTCTGGACATGTCGCCAGAGTCCTCGCTAGCAGTTGAGCCCACCGACGAGGTTCTTCTCTTTCTGTACGGAACGTAAACCTCGTGGGCGCCCACTGTGGTGACAGATCTGCCTGTGTTTGTTTTGGAGTGCAACGACTTGGACCCGTTGATCATGGTGAGATATTTATCGAATATGCCTGACATTGTTACGAATAGCTTTTAGTTGAGTTGTGGATAGGATGTGGAATCATTGCGAACACTGAGGCTATTATATATACACAAAAGCTGACGATGGCAAATAGCTTAAGGTTTTGGGAGGGGTTCTTCCATCTCTCTAACTCAGGATTAATAATTTATAGTCTGTCTCTATCAATTGCGCTAAGCCTGTAGTGGCCCTCCATTTTGTCATCACCAGTCACAGCGAGTCATCTCCGACGCTTGCTGCGATGACTTGGGGTAAAGGTTTCTAGATTGTGAGCGTAGGTTCTACGCTTTTGGCTGAGGTACAGGCTTAGTGGGACTCCACGGCTTTGCATAACGTCATACGCTACTAACCAAAGATTGCATAGAAGAGCAAAAAAGCACGTTGTGCTAGTTTTGCTCGTATATCTGCCACATATATAGCCTATCTACTGGATTCTAGACTCATATAAAGGCTTATCATACTCACAATCTTGGATCCAAAGATCTAGGTTCAAGATTGACAGAGCTCGTTACAGCGATGATAAACGCACATGTACTGTGCCTGTACTCTAAGGTTCCAGAATCAAACAAAGATCATATTTGACGTGAATTAACGTGGCATGATCATTAGTGAAAGCTCTTATCGGTGAGAATGCAAACGTAAGTTCCATTTATAAGTTGCACCAATATGTCATGATTGGCAAATTCACACTATGTACAATTCGGTATAATCTAAGTCCAGCCAACTAAATATGCAACTCTCCACTGACATCATTACTTTTTGTTTTTCTTTTTCGGCCCCACCTTACTGATGCTCAACTTTCTTGTAGTTTTGCCTTCTTTTCTGCAATCATAATTCGTCTCTGTCTATCGAGCTCTTCAGGCTTCTGCCATCTCAAAATGCATTTGTTCATCTCATCTCTAGCCTCTGTGCAATCGAAAAGCACCCTCAACCCAGCTTTTTTAGAACACTCTGCGAATGCTATACATTCAAGTTAGTCACAATAGATACAAACCCCAACTTAGTTACTCACTTTTCACATATTCATCGCACGACTTGTAAGCATGATCTTTCCATCTTTTTCTTGCCTCTTTCTCCTCGGTGGGCGTAAGAACCCATACGGGGAGTCTAGCGTTATGTTTATCCATTAGTGATTGGGTATATCAGTGAAGGCGACTTGGGTCTTTTGCTCGTGTTTTGATGGGATGATGAACAAATCTGTGGAAAATTAAAATCGTTACACGACACCTTTAATGGATATTTCCCCTTTGGGTAGTTTTTTGCCTTTTTTTTTGTTTTGGAGACTTGTGTTGATTAACACCAAATGTAAACAAACGAGAAATTGTTCTTTATTGCTGGAAATGAAGCAAGATGGTTTTACAAGCAAATCCAGCAGACTTGTTACGAGAGACTTTGGAAGGGTGTGATATAGAGACAGACCTCGATACGATAGACCGTATCGCGGAGAACCTTCGCATGCTTCAACATGACCGTGAACAGATGATAATAACAGAGCAAAAGGAGTTACAGGGTATGTGATATGAGTCGTTTCGTCAAAAGTACACACGCATATGATACTAATTAAGAGCAAGCCCTTTCGGAGAAATTGGCAGAAGAGCAACAAATCATAGAGGAGATGGAAAACTCTAAGCAAAGGAATGAAATAAAGACTAAGATAAAGGAAAACCAGTCTACGGAGTTGGAACTGAATAAAAGTCTAAAAGAATTGACCTCTGTTAGGCAAGAGTTATCTACAAATCTCAGCAATTTGATGGATGAGTTCAACTCTTTAGAGAAACAAATTGAAGAGCTTGACTTCATCGAGGAGGATGAGGACAAGGATGCGACTGTGTAAGTTATCATATCTTCTATCTATTAACCTCCTATGTTTTACTAACATTTTAGGCTCAAACTTATGGTTTACAGGAAGCTCGGGCTCAAGATTGATATGAAGTCATCAATATTGATTATTTTCAACAAGGAATCAAACTTGACTGATTTTCTGAATTATGGTGATGATAAGTACAGCGACTATTTCATTTCCAACTATATTTGGGATAGATTTTGATGGTGATCTGGTGGTTTGGTGTGTACTGTAATGTGCTAATTTAGGCGTTAATGGGTAAAATTATGAATATTCAGCTTTATATTACAAATATTACGTAGAATCGTTCTGAGCCTGGGAGTGGATGATATCAAGGGACATCCAATTATATATCCTCAACATGTGCCTACCAATCACATCATAAGAATCAATGTCTCTCCAATTATGTACAAAGCACCAATATATATATAAGCACCATACAACCTTCTTTCCCCCCAAGATCAGAAAAACTCAGGGTTGACTCTTTGCGATCTCTTGGTCCACTTAGGAGTTCTATGTACGCCCTTTCTGTAACCTTTCGAGTATCTGCTAAAAACGAAATACTTGTCTAATGGTTTCATTTCTGATTCTCTTGGAAATTTGGCATACTGGGCGACAAGATGCTTTGCTTCAACACCCTCTTTCTGTAATCCACCAAGCACAGTGTCTATTACTTTATCCACGGCTTGTAGCCTCTTTCTATGACGGTATTTTTGGTGTGCGGACATTGTGTGTGGGATTTTCCTGATGAGCTAACGTTAGCATACCTGAAAAGTTTTATAATTACAAAGCACTAGAAATCTATCACTCACCATAAAAGGCCTCCAAGCGCAACTCTCGTACTTCTAAACGCACCAAACATATTGTAAGCTTTGAGGTTCTCAACTAATCAGTTACGACTATGTGATTTTTCAACACTCTCTTTTTTCCTGCTTCTCGAGGACTGGTGGCTGCTTATATAATCCAAGCCTAAGCACTCAGCTCTCAGCCTTTCAAGCCCGAAATGGCCTGGACGAGCTGGCACGTGTGTGTAAAGAGAGGAACTACGCTTGATACGCTTGTTTGTCGTCATAGTAAAGCTTTCATTCAATCAATATAGAGCCGATTCCACCCTACCAAACAGCATCGGTACCGTCGTAGTTGAAGAACTTACCATTATCAGCTGCCTTCAAGTTGCTGAGCAACTCAACTTGCTGTCTAACGCTTTCTTCCGGTGTGATTGCCGAGTTTATCAGCTGCGCAGCTGCTTCCGGGCTACTTTCTGTGAACTTGGCGACCCCTAAGTTCCCCATATCAGTAGTCACTAGCCCCGGATGGACAGCAACGACAGTGAACCCTTCTGGACCCAACTCGAACGACAACTCCTTGATTGTGTAGTTGAGTGCAGCCTTGGACTGACCATAAGCGGACACAGAGACCGGCAAGAATCCATTGATAGAAGCGACTGCAGTTGACACGTAGTACAAGATTCTCGTCTCCTTTTTCAACAAGTATGGGTACACTACCTGTGTGACGAGAATTGGGCCAAGAGTGTTCGTCGTGTAATGATCGAGCCAAACTTGCTTTGGGGCATCGACAACGCGGTAATAGGCATCAGCAATTCCAGCATTAGAAATGAACACATCGATACCATTAGAGGCAACTTTTTGCAATTGGTCATCGAGCTTGTTAATAGAAGCCTCTGAAGAGACATCCAAGGCCACGATATGAATGTTTTTGGTCTTTTCAGCAAGTGTCTTCAATTCCACAGCTTTGGAAATATCACGAGTAGTTCCGATGATTGTATTCTCTGGTACAGATGACAAACGTTTGGTCAACTCGAAGCCAATTCCTCTGTTTGCGCCTGTGATGAAGTAAACTTTGCCTGTCATGTTGATCGAAAAAATGTGAAGTGTATTTTGTGATGAATCATTGTACTTTTGAAAGACAGGTCAATGGCTCTCTTTATATCACTTTCCTGAGGTCAATTAGTAATATATGGCTCACTATCAATGACGTTATTGATTAGTAAAAAAAAAGCTTTAATCTGCTGACAATTCAAATCACCGGATCTCAACGTGACAGGTTCAGTTCGGAAATCCGACAGATAAACCAAAATCACAAGATTCAGTTTTTCTTTAAACGTCATTGCTTTCTCTCTTAAGCCCAAAGATAGTTTTATGGGCCTTGTATTATGCATAGGAGAGTATATATATACAAGAGCTGATTAATTGTGTCATGTTTACTGGTGATGGGAGGTATAGATCGACCGAATGAACAACTGTAAATCGACATATAAAAATTGCCCATAAACTGCTTGACCGAATACTTAGGACATGTACACACTAATATGGTATAAGTGCTGTTGTTATTAGAAACCTCCAACTCCTCGACTGTGAGATAATAACTGTTTCATAGGTGAATTTACTCTGATCTGGCCCGATGACGGCAATCATTCCAGTTCCTGAATTCCGTAGTCTCCTGTTTCGAAACGAGTAAAATCGAATTTTTGCAACCAGTGCGTGGTAAGATGCTAGTTGAGGACAAGGGTGCTCACTTCAGCAGGTCAAGCCAACTCACGCTACAAGCCTCGGAAGAGCTCGAGACATAAAGGTGTAGTTTATCGATGAGTCAAGCTACCCTTCGGACCCTTTGTCGGTACTCCCCTCTTCCTCTCCCCCAGCCATATCATCTTGAGCTCTTACCTCTTCTTGTGCCCTGACTTCTTCCTCAAATATCTTATGACTAGCCATGAATCTAATAACTATTGGTTAGTTCAATTCCAGCTTGCAAAACACCAGTAACGAAGATATTAATCATACGTACAGACTCCCATGCATTATTCCCAGCTTCTTGATATATTCAGCTTGATGAGTTGTGATCTTGATTAAGCTTTCAAAATCAGCCAAATTTGCCTCGAGTTGAGCTAACTGCGAGTGAAGATGCGATAACTGTCTCTGCTTCAGAGATGACGAGGTTTTACCTAAGGTAGATCTCCTCATATCGGTGTGTATATTTGTTAGATGTGGAATCTTGTCCCGACGCGTGAGGATTTGTTTTCGGTTTGTTTACCTCTTTGATTCGGGTAACCCTACTTACTATGGTACTCTTCCGAGTTCAGCGATTGCCAAAGGATGTGCTTACTATGAGTCTTAGATCAAGTAAAAAAAACACGCTTGATAGGGCTTTAACCCTTGAAGACAATCCACTTTCCCTTTTACATGCCTTCCAAAGCCTGAAGCTTCGTGTCATTCCGCTCTTCCAGTAAAGTAAACACTTTTACTTTCTCATGTGACACATCCGCACACCACACTAACCACACAAAAAAACGGATTATATAAGCACGGTTCGGCATCTTCCGGATGCTTTTATCCCCGACGCCTTTATAGGCTTTATTGGCGTGCAGCGTTTTCAAACCCACGTCTATCATATTAATTCCATAGCCAATGGCCACGGTTCGCACAGAGTTATACTGCTGTTTACTAGCACTCTAGAATATTCAATACAGCACAGAAGTATGAGTGTTGTTACTGAAGATTCTGGAGTCCCTATGGGCGATTGCCAACAGCTAGTATGCGGCCCTTCAGCTGTCATCGTATACGGTGCCTAATATGGTTATAATAGTTGCGAACAATAGGTTAACTAAAGCTTTGTAACAGGACCTATGAAATCGTATATATGATCTCACTTTCGATCAGCATGATTGGCCATTCATCAAATAAGCGAGCGGCCAAGCCATTGTTAGATCGTAAATAGTGGCACCACTTTTGCAGCCTGACTCCCCATGGCTCCGAGCGCTCAGACTAAAAATTCTGTTAGATCTACGGCCGTTGTGGGGTCGGCATGGTGAACTGACTCGGAGCCAAAGAACTAATGCTCTAATCAAAGCTCTATGGGTGCACTTCCACGATTACCCATACCAACTCTTGTATTGACGCCCTAGGCTGGACCCTGGTTCGGACAAACATCCCGAGGGGCAATATCCGGAACAGCTCTCTGGTAGCGAAGAGAGGGGCAGGAACGCAGTTTATATAATTTGGTGGGGTTTCAATACAGTACTGTTAATATACGTCTTTGCATCCAGCCTCATGAGAAGTGCAAGTCCCAGTTCGACGAGCTACTGGTAGAAAATTCTTCGGGAGCCACTAACGCATCAGTAAATCGCGCTTACTTCTGATCACGGATCGATCGCTATATTATGTATGTGGACAATCCCGCTTAAAGGAGTTACCGAGTTTTTTTTTTTCCAAGTCCCAAGAAACTCAAATACAGCCATCCATCCGCTCTCATTTTGGTATAAGTTTAGCCAGGTTGGAAGATAGCCCAGTTTGAGTTGTTATCAGGACTTCTCCTCGAAGCGTTGGCTACCAATAGTTGCTGCTCCTTGCTCTTGATCATCCCCTCGTTGCTTGAGGCTTGCGTCCCCCACGAATCCACGATATCTTAATAACGAGCTCACGTCTGCCCTACTTCTCGCCTAGATTGAATCATTTGAGGGTTAGAATCCACGCTGAATTGCTCAACACCACTCTCTTACTCAAAAAACAGGCTCTTTCAACGCTTTTTTTTGTCTTTTTTTCCAAGGAGAGTCTCTTCAAGTTCCAGGTATTCCGGCAGAGGTTCCGCGCGGGAAGTGAAACATCACCACAGGCTTACACCCACAAACGGCCAAGCACAATATGAATCACACTTTGCCTCTTGTCAAACAGCAGTCAAAGACTTATAACTCTCACTTGACCCCGATTGCGCCGGCGCCATTAATTGCGCCTAGGCCTGTCCAGGTTCTTCCTAAACCTCCGAATGGCTCTTCAAAGCTCTCAACTTCTGCAAGCGCTTCAGTGGACCTTGAGACGCAGAGTCTCCCCTGTATCATCACCTCAAAGCAATGGGTCTTGCCTCCTAGGCCAAAAGCTGGGAGAAAGAAGCAACAGCAGCAATCCGAGCAACAAAACGGTCATACTGTCCAGTCTCAGTCTCAAAATTCAGCATCCGATTGTGCTCGCAGCAGTAGTGTAGCTTCGCAAAACTCTGTGACAAACTTGTCCAATAATATGGTGAATCTCAATTTGTCGAGAAGTCAATCGGAGAACATCAACCTCAACACTAAAGTTGATGAACATTTAAGATCCGAGTTGGAATCAGCTACGGAGGAGAATCAGAAATTGAAAAGCATCATTTCTAGATTGAAGTTGGAGATTGAACAGTTGCAAAGATATAGCTTTACTTCCCGAGATTATGCATCGCCTCCTTTGATGACAACAAGTCATTTAACAGGGTCCAACCCTACAGCTTCCAATATGAGTTTGACCTCACGTGAAGTGTCACCAAGTACAGTGGATCCCAAGGATATCGGGATGCAGAAAGTCAAGCCTCGTCAAAAAAGACAGTATAAGAAGAAAAAAAAACTGCAAGAAGACAAACATGAGGCACAGGCATCTACGCTAAAGGAAAACTCACCTTTAAAGACCGAGAAAGTACCATCACCAATAGCGTTGGATCCTTTGCAACTTGAACAAAAATCAGATTTGCCCCGCGTTGAACATTTGCTCGTGGAGGAGAAGAATAAAAAAGAAGAACCTCAGAAGAAAAGATGCAAGACGGCCAAATTAGAACACACAATGCTATTACAAGCAATGTCTCCGCCCTCTAGTCATCTCCTTGATAGATCCATGTCCATGCCTTTGGATCCATCGGACTCGATCAGCAATGCACACACCTTGTCTCGTACGACAACGAACACTACAGTTGACCCAATGGAGTTTGGATGGCAAGATTGCAGTTGCGGGTTCTGTCCAGATGGTGGTCCTGCTCTTTGTGGGGAAAAATCGGGAGTCATGGACACAAAGAAGGGGATAATTACAAACTCGATTGTGAACAATGTTATCAATGAAACTGATGAGCTGGATATGAACCTGTTCATCAAACAGGAAGAGAATGATTATGACGAATTTTTAATGTTATGAGAAACGAAGCCATAAAGTGGAGCGTACAATATTCATTGGGCGCTAGATATGAACGAACAGCATAAATGGTGAGGAGATAGACCTCAGCTTGGCTGTTATGAGATGAGGAATCCGTAAATAACTTGATTTTAATTAGACACTGTTATGACATTTAGCTTGGTCTTGTAGAGGTGTTACTTTAAAGAGAAAATATTCATAAATCCTATTCGCTTCAACTCTGTCAGATCAGTGACAATCAATATTAGCGGCTCTACTATTTTAGAATATTATCAGGGTCATCATCAATAGCCTCTTGAAACATCTTCGAGCAGTTTTTACAAAATCTACTACGTCATCTCTGTTGGAGTTTAGTCTTGAATATGTATTTGTGCGAAATGACGATTTGAAAATAGCACCAGTAACAGTACTAATGGGTCTTATACATCAATAAATCAAAAGAACGTGTAAAAAGTACCCAAAATTGCAGTGAACCCCAAAACTGCATAACCGGTTCTGTACACACCTTTCAGTGTCAACTCCTTACCAGCATCCCAAATCAAGTGTCTGATACCATTGGCTGCATGGAAGAAGAATGGGAAAACCATACCCGCCTTCAAAGTGTATTGTGTAACAGGACTCAAAGAATAGAAAGCTTCTTGAATCGCATTAGAATCTAGATGGAAGCCAAATAGTGATGATGCGGCATAGGAGCAAGTCAAACCATAAAAGGCAAAGGCCATAGCAACTCCTGTGATTCTGTGTACGGAGGACAAGTACCACGTTAACTGTGGTTGATAAATAGTCAAATGCGGAGAGGTTGGTCTGTTCTTACGCTGGGCAACTAAGATTTCCTGTTCTCTTTCATGTGTAGTGTTCACTGTAGTCAACGCCCTCACAGTGTTGCGTCTAACCAGTTGCTGGAAAGATGGTCTAAGTAGACCAAGGCCCATTCTAGTTGAAAGCATTTTCACTCTTGATTATGTTGCTTCAATGGATTTGAACAGAGAGTGTGTGTAAGAAATTGTAGATGAATTCCTATTTCCCTCCCGCTAAAAGTCGGGATCTCTGTGCATCTTTGCGGGACCGAAAAACGTCACGCTCGCTCTATTATGTAATCAGCGAGTCTCGGAGCCAATCACGATCGAGTTCTTTGTAATTGCATCGGATAATCATGTGACCTTACACGTGAGGACTTCTCGTCCGGGTCACCCTGAGCTTCCCAAAGTGGTCCGTTATGAGCGCGCGCTGCCCGCCCCCCCTCGGTATGCCGCCATAAATAACAAACGTCATAGATAGAGAGGGACAACTCCACACTGATAGCACCACTTTGCAAAGCAAGCAATGTATATTCCTTTTATTGGGAGGCTGTCGCTCACTGAGTGGCCAGTGGTTATTTTCTCCTTTGTCGCTGTGTACGTCGAGTTTGTCATTTCCGTCATAACACAGTGTCTCCCGCCGCCTATGATTGAGCTCTGTACTCTTCTTCTGCGCAGGCTTCACAAGGCGCTTTACCCTGAAAAGGAGCTCTATCCAAAGACTCCTGATGAGGAGGAAAAAATGAAGCTAAGGAACAAGATCAGGGCGTGTGAGACTATACAAGATATCGGTAATCTTTGGGGGTATGAGATTGATGATCATATCGTATCAACAGGCGACAAATATTTGCTGTGCCTCCATAGAATCAAGCCAAAAAAGGAAGGTGCACCGGTGGTATATCTGCATCACGGCCTACTCATGTGCTCCGATATCTGGTGTGTTAATATTACAAAGTATGCTAATCTACCCTTCGTTTTGCATGACCTAGGGTTTGACGTGTGGATGGGTAATAACAGAGGTAACAAGTATTCAGCAAAGCACATAGATTTAAAACCAACAGACCCAGAATTTTGGGACTTCTCGATCGATGAGTTTGCAATATACGATATTCCAGATTCCATCGACTACATCTTGGACTATACGGGATTGAAAAATTTGACATATATTGGTTTCAGTCAAGGTTCAGCACAAGCCTTTGCCGCACTATCGATCAACCCAAAGCTAAACAAGCAAGTCAATCTCGTTATAGCATTGGCACCAGCCATGACCCCAAGGGGACTCCACCACCGGGTTGTGGATGCCTTGATAAAGACTTCTCCAAGCATCATGTACTTACTTTTTGGTAAGAAGGGTCTTTTGCCTACAGCATCTTTTTGGCAAAATATTACTTACCCACCATTGTTCTCTAAGGTTATTGATATTGCGGTTGACTTGCTTTTCAACTGGAAAAATAGAAACATCGACTTTGACCAAAAAGTTGCCAGTTTTGCCCATCTATACAGTCCGACTTCTGTCAAATCTGTTGTTCACTGGTTTCAAATAATAAGACATTCAAACTTTCAAATGTTTGACGAGAATGTTTCAATCACTGCTACCCTATCAAAACCTTTCAGAAACCCGCCGTTCCCAACTAGAACCAACATAAAAGTGCCTATCAAACTGATATATGGCACTATTGACTCTTTGGTTGATATCAAAAAAATGTTGCTGCTCCTACCGCCGACCACTACTGAGGCAATTGGGGTTCCGAATCATGAGCATCTGGATATCATTTGGGGCGACGACATCCAAAATTTGGTGTTCCCACACATATTCAACTTTCTCAATGTCAGAGAAAAGATAAAAGAGAACGAGAAAGTTACTGCATACTAGTTGACGGCGTCGTTTCGTCGTTTTTCCCTCATTGCCATTTTATAACTACGCTCATTACCTCATTCAACTGCATAACATTCATAATTATTCATTCATTATCACTTTCTTCGAAATTAAAAGAGAATTCTGTAGTAAATCCACCATCGGTTTTGACCAGATTTTCCCACTGCTTACTTTGCACTATTTTCCGGTTCTTCATGGAGGCTTCTCTCTCGAGTTTCTCCAAGTCTTTTGTGCTCTGTTTTCTTAAATCTTCGTAATTCTCGTTAGTCTTCAGCAACTCTATGAAAAATTCATATACTGGAAGCTCTGGA
Organism: [Candida] freyschussii; assembly: GCA_003707735.2. Classification (NCBI taxonomy): domain Eukaryota; kingdom Fungi; phylum Ascomycota; class Saccharomycetes; order Phaffomycetales; family Wickerhamomycetaceae; species [Candida] freyschussii. The sequence goes on along the minus strand of PPLE02000001.1, from coordinate 33,792 downwards.
GCTCCATTGCACTCGCCAATGTCTTCATTATTAACCTTCAATTCACTGACTCGTTCTAACCACTCCAACAGAACGCTCTTTGTAGTCTCATCCACTTTGCCCCCTTTCAGAAATGACTCTAATGACTTTTTGAAATCACTGACATGGAATCCAGAAACTTGTTCTCTTTTATTCTTTAAGAAATACAGCACCTTTCCAAGAGTTGGCGGTGGTACAAAATTTTGCGTCAAGGCAACACTATCTTCTAAGTTGATCACGGTATGCCACCATCCAGAAGGAACATAAATACACTCCCCTGGGAAAGTTATACCAATGAGACATTTCCCTTCCTTTGCTAATTTGATGGAATCGTCAAAGAATCCAGATAGCATCCATTCTGCGATTCCAACTGGGGATGTGACCTCACTCTCACTATCGTCAGTACCAACTCCAGGAGGTTGGATACCTGGTGGAAGCATCACCCATAGCTTTTTCCCAGTCAATGTGGCATTCCATGCCGACGTGGCATTGGGGTCCTTGTGAAAAGTTGAACCACTGCGCTCCGGCCCTATAATTATCCATCTGTAGTCAGGTCGACATCCAACGTTATTGAACAATGTGAAAAGATCCGTGGTGAATATATCGGGCACCACGTACTCCTTAACTAGCTCTTGCATGGCAGCTGACTGACAGTCAAAGAGGTAGAGTGGGGACTCGTCGCTATTCTCTGCAAAATATTGCGCATAAAAGTTTAAAGGCCATTGCACAGACTCCTGGCGAAACTTCACATTAGGGAAACGAGAATTAAGTGTGGGGAGACTCCATGATGGCCATGTAGAGGATTTTGAATTTGTAAGGATGAAAGGTTTGTTATAGAATTTCGAGTTAAATAGAGAAGTAGTCATTTTATCTTCATCCACTCGTTCGATTCCATAAAGTGCATTTTGTGTCTCTCTCGACTTATAAGACTTCTCTTCTTCTTCTATGAGATCACGAAGTAAACTTTCGTAATGGATTTGTGAACACTGGAAAGGTCTGAACAATGCATCAGAACATAATAAGTTATCGGGTAGCTGTATTCTTGCTTCTTTATTTCCTGGTAAGCCCAATAGCGTTCTTCTCCAAGAGCCCCTCCAGATATTGATTCCCAATGGCGGTACAGGTGCCCTTTCACCAAGCTCTGATTCTTCTTTGAGAGCAAGACGAATGTAAAGCTTTCTCCATAATTCTTCGTCATAGACAAACGCATACCAAACTCTTGAGGTGTGGCTCATGTTCATCAAAGCTTTAGGGTCATCGATAAATCCAAGTATATCTAGAATAAGGTCGTCACTTAGGATTTTGAAAACACCTAGCTCCCTGTCAAGCTCGTGCTTCAATTCTGAATTGAAAGAGATCAAAGCATTACCAGATGGCTTGACATTTAAGGGATGCTTATTCGTGATTGTGTATCTTGGTGCACTTCGGCTTATATCTCTCTTCTTGAGGGGTGGTTCATCTAGAGTCATATCGGAGTCTCGATGTACGAAAGTTCACTGACAGAGAAGATGAGAAAGTGTCAGTAATTTTTTTTTTTTCAGCTCATGCAAGATCTGGCACTGATCACATGACTTCTTAAACCAGTCCTTCCTACTGGGTTCTTACGAATGTAGATGGCCTTGAATAGCTGAGGAGCCACACAAAGAGCCCTTTCCATTGCATTTGTCGCCTTTAAACCTTTCAAAGGGCCCTCATTCGAGCGAAGAAACGACCAATTGCACCAAAATCTGCTTTTTGCACATTTTCTACGATATGGCCAAGCACGGTAAAGCCAAATTAACTAAAAGGGCGTGTGGCGTAGTTGGTAGCGCGTTCGCTTAGCATGCGAAAGGTCTCCGGTTCGACTCCGGACTCGTCCAATTTTTTATTTCATCTTTTTTTTCCAATTTTGGTGGGATTAGCTAATCATCATTTTACCTGATTCGGAAAGAGAACCGCCATATTTATAATTCAATTGCCCAAGATTCTTGACTGACTACCAAATAATACCATACCCTGAACGTTATGGCCTCTCCTCAATTAAGCGATGAGCAGGAGGAGCTACTTGTGCACTCATTGCATCATTTCGCCTTGTCACATGGTATCACGATATATCCAGTAAATTTCAAAGCATATGCCCCAGTCGCAGCTCCCACGACACTATATCCAACGCCTTTCCCTTTGAGGGCATTTGAGCGAGCACAATCTGTTCAATTGGCTTTCAATGAGCTGTATGCCAAAGTGTCTAGTGATACGGATTGGTTAAGTGTCATCCTTGATGAGCTTTCTCAAGTTGATGCTGGATTTACAGGAAAGTTATGGGACTGTTATAAGAAAGCTAAGGCTATTGGCATACCGCAGAAATTGACACTGGGCCTTTTCAGATCTGATTATATGCTTGATGGAAGTGATATCAAACAGGTTGAATTCAACACAGTCAGTGTATCCTTTGGTGGGCTCAGTACAAAAGTTTGTGCATTGCACAAGTATTTGAACGATGCTGGGTATTACACTGGTTCCGCAAAGAAATTTTACAAGGATGTTAGTCTCCCGATCTCAGACTCCCTCGAGAAACTCGCGAATGGGTTGGCAGATGGTGATGCCTTCTACAAGCAAGCAACAAAGCACCAAGGTGTTAATGATACGGTTGTGCTGGTAATCGTACAAGAAGGAGAGCGTAACGTTTTTGATCAACGTCACTTGGAATACGCACTTTTGGAAAAATATGGTGTAAAGTCGCGTCGTATAACTTTAGCACAAGTTCCTTCGAAAACCTTTCTAAATTCTGACCGAAGACTGATCTTCAAAGATACAGCTGAAGAGATCTCTGTTGTCTATTTTAGAGCTGGTTACGGACCTTCTGATTTTAAAACTGAGCAGGATTGGGAATCCAGGGTACACCTTGAAACTTCATTGGCAATTAAGGCACCGAGTCTTTTGACTCAATTGAGTGGTGCGAAGAAAATTCAACAAATATTGACTGATGAGCAAACTCTTAGTCGGTTTATAACAGATCAAGTCAAAGTCAAACAGTTGCTTTCAACGTTCGTCAAGATATATCCCTTAGATTCCACACCTAAAGGTCAGCAGGCCAAAAATCTAGCATTCAACTCACCTGAAAACTTCGTTCTCAAACCACAACGTGAAGGCGGGGGCAACAACGTGTACAAGCAAGATATCCCGGCTTTCCTAGAAACTTTGCCAGAAGAAGAATGGAGTGGGTACATCCTCATGGAGCTAATTCACCCACCATTGCAGAAGAGCAAAATAGTTCGAGAAGGTGAAGTCCTACATGATGACATTATCAGCGAGTTAGGTCGATTTGGAACAATAATCTTTGATCAAGACAGTGGCGAGATTTTGAAAAATAGTGATGCTGGCTGGTTACTGAGGTCTAAGTTTGCATCATCAAATGAAGGTGGTGTAGCTGCTGGATTTGGGTGTGTTGATAGCGTTGTTCTTGTTTAAGCCCTCGGCCAGATGCCGAGAATGTTAGACAGGTATATTAGAGGACAGAGAGAATCAATTAGAAGATCAGCATCTTGTAGTCATATAATATATCGGATTGGACTAGCTGACATAACATCCGCACACCTCTCTGTAAATAAACAATAGTGTACATCCTTGACCACCATCATCCAAGAATTTCTACCAGGAGTAATCTCGTGCACCCTTCAGATGACCTCTCTGCGCATTGCTACCCTCCAACTGAATCCGTTCCTCGGTGCCATTGAGGAGAATATCGCCAAGGCAGATAAAATCCTATCTCTCGCCTTTCCGCAGCATAAGAACCCAGATCTTTTAGTCCTCCCCGAACTTGCACTATGTGGGTATAACTTCCCATCTCCAAGTCATATAAAACCATATCTCGAGTCCCTCGATAGCAAAGGACCCATGCTTCGGTGGGCCCAAAGTGTGAGTAAAAAATATGGCTGTTTCACCGTTTTAGGCTACCCAGAATTGAAAGATGGTAAAATATTCAACTCAGCTGTTGTATTCAATTCTTTGGGCAGGGTGGTGCACAATTACAACAAATCATTCTTATATGAGAGCGATGAGGTATGGGGTGCTACTGAGGGCTCAGGGTTTAAAGCGTTTGACTTGATGGATGGTGTGAGGGCGAGTATTGGGATCTGTATGGACCTTAATCCCTACAAGTTTGAGGCACCCTTCGATGCATTTGAGTTTTCCAGACACTGCCTTGAAGAAGATGTCAACCTCGTGATATGTCCTATGGCTTGGTTACATCCGAAAAGCCCATCAATTACTGATGGTTCCCAACTTGTGAAAGAGTCTGCAAGTAAGCAGTACGCAGAATTGATTGATGCAGTTCAAGGGGAGTATGTGGTGAATCATGAAGGAGATCGCATTGACAACTACGTTGAAGTGGCTGATTATGAAGCGTTGCACGAGCCTGATTATCATAATTTAAACTATTGGCTTCTGAGGTTCTTCCCATTTTTGAACCATTTCAAAAAACGTCAAGTCTTTAAAGGCCAGATGACTCTGGTATTGTGCAACAGAAGCGGTATTGAAGATAAGGTACTCTATGCCGGGACGAGCAGTATTGTGCGTTTCCTTGGAACATCGGGAGTTGTAGGATATCAGAGTCTTGATCTAACAAACAAAAGTGTGGAGGTCCTTGGTGCCTTGGGTAAAGGCGACGAGGGTATACTTATACGACAAGTGGACATTTAGCTAAGAATTAATTTATTTGATACATATCCCATGAAAAAAAAACACAAACAAAAAAAAAATATCACTCTAAACGAAGGCCCCTGTCATTAGCACGTGTTCTTCAAAAGCACAATATACAGCTGAACCGTACTCAGTTCTCCTCTTTGGCTATGTTGCAAACTTTCTTCCAATGCTCCACTTCTCTGTAGGCCCTTTCAAGCTCTGTTTTCAGCTTCTCATTGGAGGCTGCCATTTCCGCGAGCTGTTGGTCTTTCAACAAACTTTCCAGAGTCCATTTGTCGTGATTATTTTTCTCATTGCTCTGTAGTCTCTTGATAAACTCGATGGCTTTTTGAAGAATTTGGGCCTTGTTGGTCTCTTGAGTTGGCAGCAGAGAAGCTAATTCCTTGATTCCAGTGTTGATGTGTTCCCTTCTGCGTCTTTCAACTTCCTTGTGACTGTGTTTTCTCATTTTATGCCATTCGTCTGAGCCAGTCTGAGGTCTGTCGCCTAACTGGTGAAGAAGGCGCTGCGTAGGAGCACCAATCTGTTGAGGTTTCTGTGCATCTTGAGAATCCTGTTGCCCTTGCTGGGATTTTTGATGACCATTCTGTTCACTGTCCACTTGCTCGGGCTGATGGGAGTCTTCTGCGCCAGGAGCTGCTGCATGAGCTTGAGAAGATTCTCCGTTCAGACCCTCCTGCTGCCCCAGCTCCATGAAGTTTGTCTGTTGTTGCTTAGAGTAGGTTTCATCCTGAGTGAGTAGCTCAGAGTCAATGTTATTGTTGCCATCGGCATCTGTCTTGATCTCCTTGGGATCATCGTACTCAACCGCCACCGCAGCCAGCGCTGTCTTCAACCTCTTTGCGTCGCCCCTTTTGCCGTTATTGTAGGATGGTCTCTTGTTTACTTGCATTGTTTTGTTTTCAAAAGGTCAGATGACTTGCCGTGTTGGTTGTACACGTGATTTGTTTTCGTTTTTTCAAATTTGCGGATTTTCGCCGCTTTTAATGGTGGCTTCCGTGATGTTTGGATGTATGATGAAAAAGTACATCACGTGCACCCGTTTCTGTATAGCTCTCTCTGATAAGGATTCTTATGATTTGGTGGTGCGATGAACGGCATCATGAGTCGTCGGACTTTGTGTTTAAGTAGCCAATATCAGACATTTCACGATATTACTTAAGATGCGTACCATTTTGTAGTTCTAATATTGCCCTTTGCACATATTTAATAGCCAAGCCGGTCCGGGATTCCGGCCTGAGATCCGTATAGAATTACATCAACTCATACTTTATGAATTACGTCAACCGTAACCCAGATCTATACTGAAAGCATTGAACGGTAACTACGCGGGATGTCATCGCCAGCAATTAGAAAGAAGTCTTCAAGCAGTAACGGACCCAAACGACAAAAGATCACGTTATCCTGCAATGAATGCCGTCGGCGTAAAATTAAGTGCGATCATGGCAAGCCGTGTTGTCAAAATTGCATTAAAAGAGGATCCGAGGGAGCATGTACATATGCAAGATCTCCATGGATTGACATAATAGCTGCTGAGAGTAAAGTTTATCAAGAGATTGATGCCCTGAAGAGAGAAAATGAGGAGCTGTTGGATGCTGTCTCCACAATAAAGTCGGAGCTCATATATGTCTACAAGAAGAGCCATAATGGACCTGTTTCTGAAGAGGATCCAATTGATGATCCTTTACTATATGACAGCGATCTTGTACGAAGTGATACACCGTTGTCATCTTTTGGTGGCGAGCTAAAGTTTGGATCAGAGTCACCAGCTGTGAGATCAAAAAGATCTCCCAGATACGAGTACCATTTTCTCAAAGATTCAACTGCCATACCACTGAAAAACAGGGTCAAGCAAGTTTTGATAGATGACATGGTCCTTCTCGACATAGAATCATACCATGATGTGGAGTATTCACGTCTTTTAACGTCTTTCAGGTGCAAGAATGACACCTTTTACAAATCATATTTCCTTGACCAACTCGTTTCATCTCTACCAAGGTTCGACATCATAGCATTCCACCTAAATCACTATTTTGAGACGAATTACAATAAACATTTGCCCTTTGTCAGTCAGAACCTACTACTGGCAAATTTTCATCGAATGTTCAATCCACATACAGGAAGAATAGAACTCGACGTCACAAGGGAACTGGACGATTTCGTTCAGCTTGGGTTGATCCTTGTGGTGCTGAAAATTACATCCATTTACAAGGACACGCCATTGACTGATCCCGGTAATGTGTTCTTGAGAAATGCTTACATCGCTGTCGAACTTGGAGAGATCAGAGTCCGAGCATCGATCGCAACACTTCAGGCACTTCTCCTTATGACTTCATTGAAATTTTTGTCTAATGAATCGAGCGAAGTTGAGCTGTTCTTCTCTACAGAGCTATGTAGAGACATGGCGATAGCTTTAGGAATCCATAAGAACATTGAGATCATCTACGAGCATAAATCCAAAGAGGAGAAACAAGTGCTCCATAACATCAAAGTCATGTTGAGTAGAGGTTTTTGAATCTCGCATCGCTCTGTAATATAAGAGTACAAAGCTGAGAAGGGCATCTTTTCTTTCTTCGTAGTCCGGCTTAAAACTCGTAAAGCAGCGCAAACAACGGTTTTAATTTCGCTGCTACGGGATTTAACCGGGATCGAAGCTCTTCAAGCTCCGAGTGGAATGCCGAATATAAAAACGAACTCAAGGCTGTCTGTGATCCTGTATCCTTCCAAGTGATTGTTGAGAGATGCAATGACTCGCACTTTTCGAAGATCTCTATCACTATCGTCAAAGTATAGCCTCATCTCGAAGCCATGCCCAAAGCCAGAGATCATTACGTCCACAACCTATTGTCGATGCGACTTCCCTCCAGACAAGCCCATCAACCATGAAAAGCCCCTATATGGCACCAAAGCCCTTAGTTGGAAGCATGCGTTGATTCACTCATCCACGTCAGCGACAGATTGGGAATCAAAGGTAGAGCTCATGCCCTCAGAGCTCATCTCGACAATCTCTCGTCATAAGCGATCCATTGTAGATCCCATGTATCCAGTGCTCATCTCGAATGTGGAACTTGAACTACCACAAGGCATGTCTGGGTTTAATACGCTGGTATATCCTGACAATCGATACTATGAGGTAAGGAAAGACAATGCGGTCAAGTTCATGAAAGAGGCGATGAGACCTGATGGTGATCCCACCAGTCTTGAAAATGTGAAAAATGAATCTGGTGTGATCCTAATTTGTGGCCACATGAAGAGGGATGTTCGCTGTGGCATGATCGCCCCATTGTTGAAGCAAGAGTTTGAATACAATCTTAGGGAGAAGGGATTGTTATATAGCAGCCAGAACAAACAGGGGATAAGGGTAGGACTTATATCACATATCGGTGGTCATGTCTACGCTGGTAACGTCTTGTACTTTGATCGAGATGGGTTGAGCATATGGTACGGACGTGTGGAGAACAGACATGTTGATGGGATTGTTACGGAGACTATCATCAAGAAAAACATCATACATGAATTGTTCAGAGGAAAATATGATTGAGAGCCTCTACGTATAAGTGAAAACGCTCATGAAGTAGGAATCATATAGAGAGAAATCTAATATCATCAATCTTTCTTGTCACCTCTTGTGGAGTTTTTCCAACTTCATCTGCGATGGTCAATTTTAACTTGTCAGGTAGATCATTAAAAATTTCAATCAAATCACCATCAATGACATTCTTCACTGGTTGATAGTAACCCCTAAACTTGAGATGAATTCTTCCAAGCAAATTTGGGGCGTGATCTCTTAGGCTCTTCTCCAGTGCCCTCAAGAATTTGATATCAGATTTTTTTAAAAGAGGAATCAAAGCACCAAACGTGCCTTGGAGACCAGTATACAAAACGACATCTCGACCACCCTGAGTGAAGCTCCCTTTGTTGAAACTCGTAGGAATATCCTCAATGTAAAAATTGGAAGGATTATCCAGTTTGTACGGCGCTCCGTTGATATACTTCTCTTTGCTTATCAGCAAACTCGGATCTTCGCCAAGCTTAGAAACCTCCTCGGAGCATCTAAGCAAAAACAGATTCCCGAATTTATCACCCCCAACAACGGTGTTGTAATCAACCATCTTCAGACTCGTCATATGTCTTGCCACGACATCATCAGCAAACGGAATGAACTCATTTCCCTTCGGATTGTATCTCAAAAACGTTACCGATTCTCTAATATCACCAACCACGACTCTAGGGCCCTGGACATCTACTTTGACAATCGTTGAGATAGTATCCACAATGCTTGTGGCTTTGCTTATGAGCTGTTTCAAGCCCATGTCGAATAGTCGGAGGTGGTTTCCAACGCACACAAGAAGTTTTCCCTGGAACGAGCACATAGCATAGGCCAACCCTGACAGTTTAGTTTTGTGAACCAGTTGTAGGTCCAGGGTATACACATTGACGTGTGATTCGGAATATTCCCCACCTGGCTGGTAGTTAGAGGCAACAGAGACCGCGATATACGACTGTTCTCTAGAACTGAAATGAACAATTGCAGACGCAAGGATCTTCTCTGTTGCATCCAGGTTCACCACTGAGTCGATTCCTTGTGTCAGGGTGTTGAACCTCTCTATATGATTTCCTTCTCCACTCTCTGATATGTACAATAAGTTCTCAGATCGGAGGAGAGACTTTGGAGTGGTTTTCAGTTCCACTGAATTTGTATTGAACTCATTTTCAAGATCATCAATCGTGAAAATGAATAGCTTTCTCTTACTTATACCAACAACGCCATCCTGACACCCTTCACTATTGAAACCAAATCCGAATCTGAGCGGAGTCACTAGCAGTGGAGTAATCTTCAGGGTCTTCAACTCGCGGATTGCCCATGTTTTGCTCGAGAAGGCCAATACCACGTTCTGTCCCGCAACAATGCTTTTACTCAATTGAACGGGCTTGTTTCCCAAATATTTCGTCCTCGAGTCAGATAAATAGCCTGTTCTCTCATCTAGCAATGTTCGCACATATACACCGTTTTCCAAGCCGATGCTAACATAGAGCTGACTGTTCATTGAACAGAGTAAGATACTAGATGGCAGGGCACTCAAGGCTTGTAATGATAGAGACTCCAGCACGGAGTTTGGATTCGTGGACAGAACTCTTATTGTGGAGTCCTGACAACCTACTATCAAGAAGGATGATCTAATACGTGACTCTGGAATGTCACCAAGTGAGAGAGACACGATTCTCGATTGCATCTCTTTCCTTTCATTCCACTCGACCAACCGGTCGTCTTCGTCAACTTCGAAATACACCAACTCCTCATTAGAGAGTCCAACAGCGATCTGTCTATTAGTTGAAGAACAAACAAGAACTCTGATACCTGCAGGTGGTTGCCACTCGCTGACAACCTCCCCACTCTTGATGACTCTTATACCGTTACCAAAGATTTGAGCGAGTGAGTATCTTCCGATTTGCTGAACACCAAGCGTTTCCTCGTTTGTTGCGAAACCCGAATTTGTCACTTCCTCCACATTTTCCCCAATTGATAGCACCAAAGTGGTATCAACGAATGAGATTACTATGTACCCATCGTATTCGTCATTCTTTGTTAATTTTGTGGTCCAAACACGGTTAGCATGAGCTGGTAAATCTGACTCAACAATCTCTGTGGTAGACAACCCGTATTGGAGACATTTTAGAGAGGAGGAGGTCTTCAGGCCCGAAACGGCATAAATCTTTGTAGAAACATCATCGGTAACCATTTTGGAGTCAAGCACAGGGTTTAAAGTCTCGACGACATCCACGAGTGAAATATTCTCTAGATCTGTTCTCTCAAATGTCAAGTCAAGCGGAGGGTCATCATTTTCGGACTCGAATGACTCTTCCCTACCCAATTTCTCAAACTGATATATCTGCTTGTCACCATACTCTACATCAGCAAAAAGAAAGCCTGACTTCAAAATAATCAACGAGGTACATGGTGGAATCGTATCAAAGTAACCAATAACAAGAGACCTATCAGGTGTGAGCTCCAGCTTAAACAAATCTCCCAAATTTGTCTGAATTAAAAAGAAAAATTGGTTTTTCAACTTGTGCGTAACACCGGAAATGACAAAAACATCACATTCTTCGCCTTTCAGACGTGGAATTGGTATTGAAAGTTGGTCTTTTAGTAAATTCCGATAACTTACTTTATTTTTGGAACATACAATAACCCCACCTGGACCATCATTTCCTGCAGGGACCTGTAGCAAGAAGTTGGCTGTAATTGGTAACGGATCGCTATGTTTCTTTACGACATGGTTCAGCCCCAAATCAAGCTCGTAGTAAGTCAGCGTCCTTTGAAACTCCTCGGTTGTGTTATATTCATATTCACCGTAATCTATTTCGATGGCGGCGAATTGTGGGTTTTCATAGCCTACGTCGAGTCCAATCATGGTCAATGTTAAGATCTTGGATCGATTGGCTTCTAAAGGTGACGATATTGTGAGGTTATTGTCCGAATCTCTGTTCATGACGTATACGAGCTTATTCTTCTCCAATGCGGAGATACAGATAGCTCTTCCCTTTGGATCCACGGCAATTTCCTGTCCTGGAGCCAGTCTTCTTATACCAGTCTTATGATATGGCTCGTTAAATAGTGGGATGAATTTTGCGTTAGCGAGGTCGAGTTCCAACACACTGAAGTTACCGGAGTCAGATGTGACGCACAGGTAGTCCTTTCCTGAACCGGCAATCTTGAAATTTGCAATGCTTCTTATTATTGCAAAGACCTGGGTGCTCACCAAGGTGATGAGCTTACCGGTGTTAGTGTCTAGCTTCATCACGCTGAGCCTATTCGATGTAGCGACGATTATCTCCTGAGACTTCTTCCCTGAGAAGTTCCCGACGCAGGATTTGATCGAGGCATCCTGCCCTCGAAGCGTGATGTGATAAAGACATATCTCTGGATCCAAGGACATCGAATCGCCGAGTTTAGCTCGTTGTTGTTTGAACTCTTTCTGTTGGTATTTCGTTACTGTATTCTATATGGAAATTTTCCCCTTTGGCACTGGGCACCCTCCAGCCCGGCTCCCCAGGTGGACAGTCTGCTCGTGGCCCAACCACTTTCCCGCCTAGCGAGCTGTGGGCCCCAGGCAGAGCTTGGCGCTGCTCCCCGCTGCGAATCTCGCCCGGTTATGGTTTTTTTTTTTTTTTGGCTTCATTGACGGGGCCACGCGACGGGTTAACGCCCCTCCCCCAGAAATTGAAGCAACAGCTTCTTTCATCAACTTGCTAACGGGAGCCTCCTATTCTTGGGAAGTTTGATTGAGGATGAGTTCTGACGCTGCTGATGTGCTGGATGCCGAGGACGCCCGTCTCGAGGTTTATATCAGGATGAATGACGATGCTGAGAAGGATTACTGCTTCTCGGTGGGTATCAATGACACTTTTGAATCTCTGATTGAGATATTCCACACTCTTAAATTGTCCCTGAGACCAAACGTTTTCTATGAGCAGATCCCAATCGGGTTCAAGGTGTCCAACGACCCTGGATTCCTGACCGATTACGGGGGATTACTCTTCAATGACGATGCTAGTAAGAATACGAAAGATGTAAAGTTGACAGATACTGTGAGCGATCACGTTTGGCCCGGTCAACTAATCCTACCCGTTTGGAAGGAGAACAGTTTCAATTACTACGGTCTCACTCTCGGGTTGTTGATGTGGCTGTACACAGATCTACCAGATTGTTGGAGTCCAACCCCTGGTATCTGTCTTACCAATCAGATAAGTCGAGCACTTGCCTTGGTTTTGGCGAGATTCAACATCAATGACATTGCTGAGGATTTAATCAAGGAGACCATTCCAAACCAGGCGTCATTTGGAGCCCAGATGTTTTTCTTTGGTCTTCACGTTTTCAAAGTGATTATGATCTGGTTAGTATTCTGGACAGGGATTTTCAACCCGTACAGTTTAAACCCACACGTTGTGTACCAAGTCAACAAGAATGAGAAAATAGATGAGAGAAAGAAACAGCAATTGGCCCAAGTTGGCTGGACCGGGTCTCGAAAGGCAACTCTCGACGAATATAAGGAATATTACAGAGAGACAGAGATTCAGAAAGTTGGCGGTATCGTTAAAGCTTCAAGACTAGGTCTTTTCGAACAGTTAAAGAACCCTGGTGTGAAACTCGGTCCAGGGGAAGGTTTCCAAAGTGAGCTTGCTTCAAAGACCACTCTAAAAGATGTAGAGGCTCACCCAGAAAAGTTTGTTTTATCTTATGAATATTTTGCAGAAATTGGTGAGTTCTTCCAAAAGTATTTGGCAACGCAGTCTACAAATGTCAATTTGGATATTAAAAACTTCAGAAAGTATGGACCATCTGATACAACTGAACGTATCAAGAACATTATCAAAGCCAGAAAGGAGATTGAATTGGCCAAATCACCCGAAAAAGAAGCCAAATAAGTTGTACACGCTCTCTTCCCTCATGATGTGTGAAATATAATGCACTAATTGTTACATTAAACCAAAAACCAAAGACAATGTAGCTGAAATTAGTGACATATTCGATCAGTACCTGAGAATAATATACAGCGCGTGGATGATTCCAGGAATATAACCCAATATGGTCAAAATGATGTTGATTAGCAACGACGTACCACACCCAGTCTCCAAAAAGACACCTAAAGGTGGTAGAAATATAGCTATAAACGCGTGTTAGTTGACATTTCGCTCACAGCTAGCCTCACAACTTACCAACTAAAATCTTGATGATATCCGAGCAAGTGAAAGCCATTGTTTGATTGTTGAGTATGGACCGACACAAAAAAGACAAATAGGCAACAATCAGGGTCCTTTATATACTTGCGGCTGTGAAAAGAGGCATTGCTCTCATACGTCAGCCTTTGCACGTCAAAGTTGCGCGAAAACAGCAACGTAAATTGCTCTTTAGGGCTTAATTTAGACAGTTAGGTACGCTTTGGAGGTGGCATTGTTGTGCTTTCTGATATCCTTGCTCTCACCGTTTTTTTTTTCACCCTTGTTGTTGATTCAACGAGGTGCGGCTGTGCTGATGGTGTTAAATGCCATTTTTCCACCCTTGTCAGTGCCTATCCTAAGAAAAGTGTTGATATCTTCGTATTACGTAGTTTTACAACGGCTTCATAAGATGGAGTCAGCCCGCTCAGGACTGCGCTTTCGACTCTGCAACTCTCGAAAAGAGAGATACTTCCAACGGGGGGGTTGATCAAATCCTCAGCTATATCACTGCGGAGTTGCCATTAAAGCAGCCCCACCTTTGGCATGCTTGAACAGCTTCAGCCCTGTCCAACTGATAACACACCAGAGCCAACTGCCAACGGGGACCAAGAGTAGTGCGTGGGTGTAGTAGTTACTTATTGGGAAATCTGAGTCGGCAAAGTCAGGGATGACGATGACATCAAAGAGCGCGAGCATGGAAACGATGAAGATCACCCATGTCGCCACCAGGATCGAATAGCCGATTCGCTTGTCATTAGCGTTAGCCCTGTACTTGTTTCGTACGTCACGTGGTCTGATGAGGGGCAGCGGCTTGACTGAGGACATTACTCAATTCAATCATGTTGAAGAAGAACTGATGAACTAATTTTTTTTCGGAGCGCGCCCAAAGGCATTATCTACATATCGTTCAATCCGCAAAGGATGAGACTTATATACTGGAAATCTTGGTCAGCGCAATCAACGCGCCGTCCTCGACTCTTGTCCCCGAGGGTATCTCTATCTCACCATCAAAAAACTCTCTTGCGCTCTCAACGCCCTCGAGGTTGGCTTTATCCTGCTTGAAGGCGTATTCAATATCCGACCATTTGGCAACAACGAGTAGCAGATTCATCTCTTTGTCCTTGTTGAGGGAGAAATTTGCCAGTTTTGTCTTGCCATGGTGGAAGTAATCACCCCCATTCACCCAGATGCTTTGGGAATATCCATTTGGATAGCTCGACTCTGTGAAGAGCGACGTGAAAGTTTTCGCTATTCTAACGTGGTAACCATACGATGACTTGGCACCAACCTGATCCTTGTATGCTTGCAAAGGTGACACAACTTTCCTCGATTTGACATCCACAGTGACTCTTACGTTCACTGGCACTTGCTGTCCATCTAATTCCAAGTATTTGTCATAACCAATATTCACAAATTTGGTATTCTTAAGCGGCTGGTGCTTTTTGGTCTTGTTTTGAGGTTTTGTCACTTTACCCATCTGCACCGTCAAACCTTCACGATATATCGATTCAACTTCTTGGCTCATGAACGGAAGAGTGCTCAACTTCGGGTAATCTTTAGCGTATTGGAAATTTTTGAAGAATTTCTGCTTAAAGATACTCTTCACCAGATAAGGCGGAGTGACAAAATATTGAAGTATCGTAGCAATGAGCATAGCATTCTCCGAAGCTTGTTTCTTTAACTCTTGCTTTTTCCCCTCTTTAACGTCACTGGTCTCATCAAACTTGATCTTCTTCCTCTCGCCAAAGGCTTGGCTCATATCTACTGGCTCTTCAAAGTCCTCAAACGTGTCCATGATGACAACCTCCCCAACGTTATACAAACTTGCCACTTTAGCAACCTGATAAAGCACTGCTGTCACTTGCTGAAGGTTCTTTGCATTGGATCTATTCACTATCGTTGTGGGAATACATAACGAGTAGTTAATGAGCTTTGGCGTAATTACTTTAACTTCTTTGTCAACTTCTTTTTTTTGCTTTGGAGCCAAGCTAAGTTAGTTATACTATTCGTCTGTGGTCCCTAATCAACTCACTTTTGGAGCCATGCTTAATGATCTTTTTCCAATCTTCACAAAGATATTCTACCAATCTCTATCATGCTTGAAAACTACGAGGCCCCCAAAAAAATTTTGACGTCTATCTACCAGAAAAGGTTTGTTGCCCTGGTCGCGATGACTTACCGGATTTGGACAACACAACCAAAGTACTTTTAAAACTTATGTTCTCACTTGTCTTGTGCTCCATTAATCTGTATTGATTTCTTCTACTGGTTTGACTAATCGTTCTGATTCTAGCCTGTTTTTCCAGAATGACATTGCGCCTTTTCTCGTTGTGGGTTGCATCTTTATAGGATCATCGTTGTCTTCACCATCGTCCTCGTTCCTCTGTTGCAATTTCACGGTGATTTCCTTATCATCAATTTTGATCTTATAATGAGATCCAAGCACAAGGTCCTTGGCGACGATTTCTCTTGTTCTCCCGAGAGATTCAATTTGACTTATACGATCGAGTGTCTCGTCGAGTAAGTCATCAAAGCCTGGTTGATCAGCAATCTCCAGAAACCCTCTCATCATTGGAACCGAATCTGCTCTGACATAGGAGTTTGCAGAATCTATTGTGAAAATGTTCAAATTATCATACATCTGGATGAAATCATTTCTTGTCATGATTTGTCTTGCTCTCCAGAGGGGAAGTTCAGGGAGCTTATGATTGACACCTGGTCCATTAGTCTTCAAATGATCTCGATACATATCAACAAATATTCTCATTAAAAGCATGGCAGACGCTGCAAATTTCCCACTGTCATTAACATCATCATCCATTCCAGATCCTAGTAAACCACACTGATTTAAAAACCATGTCTTTTCACGATCAATCAATTTATGAGATGCCTGGATCATATCTGGTTGTTTCGCAACTTCTGCTAAATGCTGTGGCCGACCCCCAATAAGATCATACACCTGGTTGGCAACAGTTTTGTCAACATTCTCATTGAAATATCTTTTTCTGGATACTTCCAATGATCTTACCGCTTGTTCCCTTTCAAAATCATGAACGTTTATGACTTCAAGTCTTGTACCTAACTTCTTGAGACGTTCATAGACCCAATAATCATCCGAGTTGAAAATCATAGTCACCAGCCCTGCGCCACTCAAAGACTCTGCCTTCTGTTGCAATAGTTCAACTAGCTTAACACCTTCCTCATCGTCTTTAATAAGCTGCGTGTTATTAATAACCAGAACCAAAGGTCTCCCATATTTCTTGACCCTTCTAACTGCAACTTCTTCCAATTTATTAAAGGCTCGCTCTATGTCTAACAAGGCAGTGGTATCCCGAGGACCTCTGATAGAGAAGAGGGCACCTATGTAGTCTTCATGGTAGTCAAAATTAAGCGCCTTACCGAGCCTGATTCGAAATATCTCGGGATCTGAATGAGCATCCAGTAAGGCACAATTGAAACTATCAATCTTTTTAATAGAGTTGAGAATCATGGAACTTTTACCACAACCCTTTTCACCAGTCAAGAGGAAATATCTACCCACAAGCTTTCCCGATACAACCTCATCTATCAATTTTTGTTGTTCCCTATCTACCCAATCACCTTCCCTTGACGTGGTTCGTTTGTACATGGTCAACTCAAAGGCATCATCACCTTTATCAAATGCACCGCTCATCTTATCAATCACATGGATTTGATAGAACTTATGGTACGATAACCCTGCACCACCAAGTACAACCAACGAAGCAAACGTTATACCAGAAGTTTCGAGACATTTCATCAAGAATGTAGTGAATCTCTCCCATGGGTTTTCCTTCTCCTCGTATTCTTGTTCATACTCGTTGTTGTTGTTGTTGTTGTTATTGTTGTTGTTGTTGTTATTATTATTATTATTGTTACTGCTATTTTCCCCTCCATTGTTTGTTATCTGACCCTTGCCCTGTAGGTCTTTATCCGCATGCTTGAACGAGTCAGCATTGACTGGTATCAAGATTTGAGGTTCTTTCTTCTTCCTTATTTTCTTTTTCCCAGCGTCGGTATCCTGTGCTTCTTCGATGATAGAATCTATCGGTATCAAGGGGTTAAATCGCCTGATTGTGGTCGACGATAACCCTCTTCGTGATGAGCACAAAGCCCGACGTCCTTTCAGGAGGTGGCGTAGAAAGCTCATATCTATGACCAGTCGAAAGGCCTCAATTCAGGCGTTGACCAAGTTGAAGCTTCACTCGCGTCCCTGGATAACAAAAACTTAAGCGCGGAGTGTTGCGAGCGCTGATTTTTATCTCCGCGTCGGATCTGATGCGCTCGTGCAGCTGCCAAAATAGACGATCTGCGGATGAACGCTGAGATTTGTTCTACAAGTGCGGCTTACGGTAGCCTGAAGGTGTTTTGGGTTCCGGCAGTGGAGCTGGGATTAGTAAGACCAGATCTTCTCAGTCAACTACTTCTTGGACCCCTTGAAAACGTTTCTGCTGTCTTTATTTTTAACTTCTTGAGCAGGACCTAAACCTTGCCGCGAAAACGTATGGTAACAAGAGAAGTTAAATTGGAAGAAGAGTTGAAAACTTGATATAGCTTGACATCAAGTACTCAGAGATTAAGGACTCTAATGATATAGTTGAAGCATTCAGACATTGACGTTTTGGGTCATTATTCATAATTTCCAAAATTGATTTTAGACGCTACTAGTCAGCCAAATAGTTAATGTTATTAATATATAGCTTGCCGGTGCACGATTTATATTAATTACAAATGTCAATAAAGTAGG
The DNA here is from genome assembly GCA_003707735.2 of [Candida] freyschussii. Classification (NCBI taxonomy): domain Eukaryota; kingdom Fungi; phylum Ascomycota; class Saccharomycetes; order Phaffomycetales; family Wickerhamomycetaceae; species [Candida] freyschussii. The sequence continues at coordinate 15,605 of PPLE02000001.1, read as the reverse complement.
CTAATATAGAATCTCATATCATCACGAGCTCATGATCCTTTCTCTAATGATAACCACGAGGCGTCAATTGTTGACTATTTCCATCAAACCTATCTCGACTCCGATAATTTCACAAGCAACACTACAAGTAGTTGAAATGGCTAGAAACATCCAAACACCAAACATATAACCTGCATCTTCAAGAATTATGACTGGCTTGGTGTTTCATTGATTGATTTCATTTTTGGGAGAAAACTAAGACGATCTGGATCTGAGCGAATGCGAGGGGCTTGTCATAGTTGGCGGCAGTGCTAAGATTCTATATTATGTTCAATATCCAGCAATCGGGATCAGTCGTAAGAAGAGATCGATACTGCTGATTGATCACTTCTATAGTACATCGTCGTCTATTTAGCCCGAACCTACGTATGTAGGGAGTTAGTTGTGGTTAATTTTCAAACAAAACCTACAATAAAAACGGTATCGTCACGACATCTTGATTCAGGAGTAGAGACAGGTTGCGCCTAAAGTTAGGTAGTCTGGATTTTTCGTTGGATCTGGAGTCCAAGGACCTGCCATAATACAATGAACTCTCATATTCTCTGCATAATGTAAGTTCGTCAACAGTTTTGGTGTGATCAGGAAGTATTGGGAGGTGTGCTCTTGACAAGCAACCTCTACCATATGTTTGTGAACAATTCTCTCATTTCTGGCATCCATACCCTGGTTGATTTCATCCACCACCCTAAACGGTGATGCAGTCAATTCTTGCATACTAATCATATAGTAAACAGTGGAAACGGCTCTTTCACCTCCGGATTGTGTATGACTATCCAAAGCCTTCAATTCTGCCTCATCTCGAAACTTCACCATGATCTCCATTCTCCAATCAGCAAACCGTTCAGCTCTAGCTACGCGAATCTCACCAGCACTTCCAACTGTTGGAAAAATATGGGAGAACTTGGAGGAGATCTTGTTCACCATTTTCATCAGCTCAGGTTCCCAGACTTCAAAGATTTCCCTCATCTGTTGAGTTATTTGCTTGACATTCATTTCAAGCTCGGGAATCTCACTTTTTAGAACATCTGTTCTATGGATGATCCTCTCTAGAGTATTTACCGAGGACTTTGAGCTTGTACCAAGCAAGTTCAGTTCTGACTCGATACCCTCAATCATATCATTGATATTGGCTTCACTGAATCGGCCTTCATCAGTATATTGCTGCACAAGTTCTCCCAACCTTTCTCTCAACTCTGGATCATATGAATTTGTGATCTCTTGCAGGTTTCTTCTCAAGTCACTATTTTTGAGCTCCTGTAGCCTTCTCTTGGCTTGTTGTAATTCGAGCTCGAGTTCTTTTCTTGATTCCTCAATTGACTTGAATAGATCTTTTAAAGCTCTCTTCTTATTATCATGTTCAAACTTTTGAATTTCAAGAAGTGTGAGCTCACGGGCAAGACTATTGATAGAAGCTTGGAGCTCAGCAAGTTCACAGATTGCATTAATCCTGTCAATGGAGAGAATCTTTATTCTTCTCTGGTTTTTCAGAATATCGGCACTGAAATCTTTATTCGATTCAGCTTCAAGCTTTCGACATTTATCTGAAAGAAGGTCAGCTCTCGTTTGAAGCTTTGTTCTCGCTTTCTTCTTCTCATTCGCGCTCCTTATATAATCTTTGTATGAATCAAACTCTCTTTGAAACTCTTCTTCCTGAATTCCAACCTCTTTCCTTTGGGCCCTCAAGCTTTCAAGGGAGTCCTCAGCGGCCTGAACTTTTCTAAGGGCTTCCTTGATCTGCTGTTGAATACGCTGTCTCACATCTTCAGACATACCATCACCTGAGAATGTAGTTGAGTGCATATTCACCCGGGTGGTCCTCATAGTAACCTGCCTAGAGCCGTACTTGGATTGCGATAACACATACATAGTTTCACCTGAGAAGAATTTTCTGATGAGGAGTTCACCGTTGCGTGGTGTTTTCAAGTTTTCAATCTGTTGCTCTGTTAGCGGTTTGCTGGCAACAGGAACGTCGTGGATAAAATTTAGCTCGCTTAACATCTGAACAACAGGCTCTGGACCTCTCACAAAATCACGTAGATAACCATCAAAACCTAATTCCTTTAGCTGCTCAGGGGTCAGTTTTGGATTGAGTTGTTTGTTGTTCAAGTATCTGAATGGCGGGTTGATCTTCCGTTCTTCAATAAACTTGTGAGAATGTTCATCAAACGCCTTTTTCGAGACTGCAGTTAATGCGTATGTGGTTTGAACATCGACGAGTTCATTCAAATATGCAGCATATTTTGGTGCCGTTGTTGAGACAGTCAAGCAAGGTGGCTCGAAGATTTCATTTGCAATATCTTTCAGCTGGGAACGCAATGCCAGGACAGCCCTCTTACACTCTCGAGCTATCCTGTTATTCGTCAGGTATTCACTGTCAAAAAGATGGATCCTGTCCTTTGAATTCAATTGCTTACCCAGGTTATTAGCCTCTGACCGATATTTGTCAGCGTTCCTTTTCAACATGTTGATTTCATCCCTCAACTCGCCCCCTTTGTACTGAAATTCAGCAAGTTGACTATGAGCAGCATCAGCTTTCTCTTGATATTCCTTGAAAGTTGCATCATCAATGACTTCTATACTCTCAAGCTTTTCTTTGACTTCAGAGAGAAGCTCTTTGTGTTTCGCCAGATCTTTGCGCTTATCCTCAGCTCTTCGTTCATATTGACGTATGCTCTCCTTGAGTTTGGCAATCTTTTCATCAATGTTTTCAATTGCCTTCTCTGACGATTCCAGCTTCGCACGAGATTCATCCAGCTCCTTGCTCTTATCATAAGCTGCGTTCATATATTTGGCCAAATCTGTCTCAACATCTGCAAGAGCATCCTCAAATGGAGCCATCTCAAGATTATAACCTTCCAGTTTTTGTTTTATTTCATCACGTTCCTTTTTGAGCCTATCAGACTCACGTTTCAAATCCTGAATTTGAGCATAAGGTATCAGCTTTTTATGATCTTCAAGTTCCTCTTTCTTTTTCTGGAAAGCATTATATTTTTTGGCTTCCTCCTCAAAACGTTCCCTTTCTGTCTCCAGTTCAGCAAGCTCCTTCCGCTTCTGCTCAAGAGTATCAGTAAGCTCGAGTTTCTGTTTATCAAATACAATCAGATTTTTATGCTGCTTCATCAAGTTTATATCAACAGCTCTTTGAGTCTCGATAAGTAGCTCTTCTTGAGTTAACTTGGAAAAATCAGCAACTTTCTCCTGAGGTAAGAACTGACACAAGTTGTCTAGCTGAACATTCAGTTCTTGTAATGTTGCCTTAACTCTATGCTCACTAACTGTCTTTTTATTGATGGACCAATCCGACTTGTTGTTTTGATAGATATCTCTTTGAATGACGAGATCCTGCTCACCAGGTTTGTTTTTCAAAGTGATCTCAATCATAGCTGATAGTTCACCGTTTTTGATAAACTCTGAGACCACTTTCTGACGACCCAAGAGTGTGGGGTGACCCGCTAGACCAAGACATACAGCACACACAAATGTACTCTTACCGGTACCGTTTGGGGCGATGATCATGTTCAGAGAGGGAGACAATAGAAACTCTGTAGAGGAGTAAACGACAAAGTTCTCCACTTTCACCTTCATGATAGCACCAGTGGCGAACTTATCTCTGTCAACTGTTGTATGAAGTTAGTTAGAGCTTTCGCGCCCATGCGATATGATATATCGGTATACTCACTGGCACTAAATGACGTTCTTGCTCTCTTGCCCTGGCTCTCATTTCTCAAGCCACCTCCTGCAAAAGCATTTAGGTCAATCGGACGTTTCACGCTGGTCATCTCGCAGGCACAAACGGTCCCCCTTCAACTCTTTCGATAGGGACGTGCTCTTTAGTTTCCGGATAACAAGTCGCGTTTTTATTTGAACTAGTTGATTTAATGGATTTCCTAGAAGCGAGGGCGTGTCATCACGTGACATAGTCGGATCTGTCATTTTCTTACGGCTGTCTTTTTCTGTAGGGTCTATAATTCAGTCAAAGCACCAATAGCCAGATATTGAAGAGCTCAATGGAGCAGTATTGAAAGATGCCACCTAAGAACAACAGACGAGGTGGCGGGAGAAGAAGAGCCAGAAGGGAGGACCTTGGGTCGGACAACGAAAACGAGATACCTCCAGAGGCACCACCAAGACCATTCAAAGAGATTGGTGGATTGCCGATGTCGCTGGAGCCTCCGGAGTACAATATTCTAAACCATCCACTCTCTGTGAAAGATAGCGCAGTTTTATACTCTTCACTGATGCAGTCTCGAAAGGGGTACACCAACGGTAATATCTTCGAAGTGTTTTGGGCAAAGGGTAGGACCAAATCCGAAAGTGATATCAGTGCAAGAGACTGTATGAATAAGATGTGCGATTGTGGAATGGCGATAGGGCCTCACACTTTCGACGTGAGGCTCTTCATATTGAAGGACAGTGAAATTGAAAAAAGGAGGGAAGAGGAGAAAAACAAGAAGAAGGAGAAACGACTGGCGAATAAGAAAATGAGAGAAGAGAAGTTACGAGAGAGAGACATGAAGAAACAAGAGCCCACACCAGAACCTTCGGGGGCCAATGTAGCAAAGGAGACATCCTCAAATGGGAACTCCTCAGTGAGCAGTGTTCCACCAAAAGACCAGACTTTAGTTGATGGTCCACCAAAGAGTCAACCAGTTGAAGAAGGGATTGACAAAGAGGACAAGGAAGATGATGATAGCGACCCTGATACAGACGAGCAAAGTCGGGAGGGATCTTTGAACCCTTCGAAAGAGAATTCTGTTGGACACTCTATACCCGAACAGTCAAAGGCAACATTACCAACTGAAGGGTCATCGGCGGTGGTAGACGCGACACAAAAACCTAGAGGAAGCGAAGAAGAGACGCCAAGTGAGCCAAATATTACCTCTAGAAGCGCTGAGGCTCCTTCTAAACCACTTCCACCGCTTCAGGTCCCTAACCCTGGATCTAACCCACAAGTAAGCGCGCCACCACCATCTTCATCATCAAGCAATGATATAATGCAGTCACCAGAAAGTCAGATGATGATAGCTAACTTGAATGCAATTGCTCGTGTTGATGCTTCTTTGAACACATTGATGAAGATTGTTGCGAGTGGAAATGCCTCCTCCGCCCAGATACGTGAGTTTCAAGGATACATCCAGCGTGCAAAAGCAATGGGGCCTTCACCACATTTTAGACAAGCCTTTCCGAACTATTCACCGTCCGTGAGAACACCCAAACCATCAAAACCACCAAAGCCGCCGAAACCACCTAGGGAGAAGTCCTTAACATCCTTTCAAGAGTTATACGTCAATGGCGCGGATCTCGTGTTTGAGTTCACAGAAAATCCCAACGTGAGGTATAACTTACCTAAGGATTGCATAGTAGAGAAGGTTGGAAAAGATGAGTTCATCTTATCATTCTTAGTTGTGTACAATAGGGAGCAAATAAGGAAATGGGAGGAAAAGCAGCAGGCGAAGAGAGAAAAAGCCGAGAAGGATAAGCAAGAGATTGAGGAGGGCGAGAAAGAGAAAAAGGAAACAGAGGATAATGAGGGAAAGGTATCCCAAAGAAGGACCAGGGGTACCGAGAAGAGACAAGGAGGTGCATTAGAGAAGGACGTTGCAGTCAAAGTTGAGGAAGAGAAGAGTAGTAAAGAGGAAGAGCCGGTCCCTTATTACAGTGCTATCTCGCTGAAAATCACTCGCATTGATGCAAAATATGATCCAATCATCATCAACAGCTTCAATAAGCCAGATGACGTTATCCCGAAAATGGAGAAAGTATTGAAGAATGGAATTAGATCCCCCAGCTACTTCTTGTGGTATCAAGTGGACGCATATGACGATGAAAAGCTAGCTGAAGAGCTGAGATCGCAACTACACACTATTGAAAATCCTCCTAAGAAATATAAACGAAGAAACGTAAGTCATCCATGCCATCATCTATTGATGCAATACTAACGTTCATATAGAATGACGAGAATCCATTACTGGCTAAGAAGAAACGCTCTAGAAACGATAAAACACCCACGTCATGATGAGTACTGTACTTGAATACCACATTTGGCGATATCAGGGATTCTTGATTTCAAATGTAGATCAACACCAGCTGAGACAAGAAAGTCCTTAAATCGACCTTCCCACATCAGTTTCAGATCTCGCTCATTCAAGGACGTACTCATCTTGATAACACTGGAGAAGTCAGTATCTCTTACCAGACTCTCAAATGCCTCTATTACAGTTTGGTCTTCTGCCGTGTGCTTTTCATGAGGTTTCAAGGATGCGTCAATACGTTTCAAGGGGAGGATTCCAGACCCGCTTGACTTCCACAACTCACAGCCGATAGATAAATTAGAGTCATAGGAATATATGTTAAAATCATACCGTGATGCAAACGTTGAGTTGATGCTGGTTTTAACTGAGTAAGTTGAGGATATGTGCCCGAGAATTGGGTTACAGGCTAGAGTCATGGTCAATGGCTTCCCAGTATACGTAGACTGAGTAGAGTATCGCACAGCTGTAGACAGGCCAGGACTCATATTAAGAGCTCCGTACCATACTTCTGCACCTATCGATAGAGACGAGTTGTTGTACAAGGCAGTGTTGAGCCTCTCTGCTCCCTGACTGAAGTTGTATAAACATCGAAAGCCAAGAAGTGCTTCATTAGTCGAGAAAATGTACTCTCTAGATAACCTTCCGCTGTCTTTCTGCCAGTAAAACGTCATGGTCCCGTTATTCTTGAGCTTTTCATTACTGACGCATTTGATCAAAAGCTGTGATGTCTCGGTGAACCTTTTTATCAACATGGCTTCAAGGGCAGACCCGGGAAAGTACATCCTCCCGTAGTATAGAGAGTGAGGTGTAAACCTCACCGTGCTCTTCGATGTCTGATTTGGTGGATAAGGAGGCCGTATCACTCTATAACCAGAGATCGCATCCTGAAGAGCCATCCTATCTGTTCCAACCACAGCCTTAAGAGGAGCAGACGTGTAAAGATAGGCAATCGAACCATTGATAGCACCGCTATTGTTCAAAGACAGCTGTGTAGCTGTGTGATCTGAGGACTTCGATGCGACATTGAGTCGAAGGTCACTCGGCACTGAAAAGTCGATAAGTGCTTGTGGAAGTTAAATTAGTCTTTCGGACTTTATACTTGAGCAAGAGGGTGACATACCTTCGCTGGTAGCTATGATGTTTTCGTAAGAGTTATCTTCATTCCATCCCGAAGCTCGATAAAAAGTGCGTAATACGTAATCCATATACTCCCTCATTAAGACTGGCTAGTTACAAGACCCTCTTCCGTTACGAGGTGTGCGTCTGATTTTGATAGACTTGTTCGGTATTGGCCACACAGACTACGAAGGTATAATTTTGCATCGTTTAAATTGATTATTTTCTATCAACCCTCAACAACCGGGCTCGTTGTCTCTCAGTAGGCGTGAGAATCCAGTTCATATCAATCTCATCATCCTCGTCATCAAACCCAAGTATCATAATGATTTGCGTAACTCTCAAAAACTTATCTCTCAAACTATATCTATTCCTTGTTATTTCACCAATGATCCCACTAAAGTCTCTCTCGAGTTTGATTGACCCAAGCTCATTGATATTGTTCTCGAGGCTCCACAGTTTGCGTTCGAGTAAGTTTGAAACAGAGGATACAATGATCGATATAAATCGCTCATATACATGTGAGTCTAGTGTCTTGATGTAGGGTGATGCAAGGATATTCCACTGGTGAATGAACCTTCTTACCACGCTATTTTCTTCTTCATCATAAGTGCTGATTAGGTAACTGACATCTTTAAAACAATCTGTGAGTAGAATTTTTAGCTTATTCTTCATCACCTGGTTGAACAGCAGCTGGACGTGCTCATCCAAAACTTCCTTAGAGCGCTTCGCGAAGTGCTCATCCAAGTTGCCAACAATCTTTTCAAGTTTAGCGGCATCAGAGCCAAATGGATAGTTGGTCTGTAAAAGTTCAACGCTTTGTGTGAACACTTTCTTGAAATATTCAGAGCCCACACTGATGGTGTTGAGCAGAATTATATATGTGTGTAGCTTAGTCTCGTCCCCAGCAGCAATCTGATTAATCGCATTTGCACCTCTCATGAATATACTACCCATTGTCGTGTTGTTCTGCTTCGTGGTTTGTTGTGTGTTATGGTGGGTATTAGTTGATGCAACCGTAAGAACAGTACCCAATCGAGGTTGGAACTCACGAAGTCTTTTGTATAAAGTGAGGATGTAGTCTGAGTCAAGTACCTGCCTCACATTGCCAACGACATTTTTGACAGCAATCGGCTGTCCCGTCTCTATTGTATTTTTCAGCGTAGTTGATAACACCATAGTGAAGTCCTCCATTGCGGACGACACTGGTGGGGATTCCGGACTCGAGATCTTGGGGGATTTGATAAAGGGATCCAGTAAAGGAATTTCTTCAATCTGAAAGGCCTCTTCCAGAGATCTCCTTATATAGAATGTAGTTAATACTTCGAAGGTTGGCAAGAATTTGGATTGTATCTTCTTAGAGAACTTGCTCTCAAGGATTGGTTTTGGCAGCTTCAACTCAGCATTATCGAGTGCCTGGTATTCTTTCCACTTTACTGCGATGAATTTGCAATAAAGTGACCAATAATGTAAAAACGATGAAATTTCGGCCGTCAGATCTCCAACCTCCACCAGGGAGGTCGAATCTTCACTAACCCGTCTCAATTCGGAACTCTGTCTAGGGGAAGCAGATGATCTTGCATTAGTGGTTGTCAAAAATGGAAAGGTGTAGGATTGTATCTCGTCTATCATCCTTACAAAATTCCGATTATCGTAGAAAGTGTCACCTATGAGACCAGCTTGAGAGTCCGCTTCACGCTCTACTCGCTCAATGATGGTAGTCATATTTGAGAGCCCATAGTACTTAGCAATTACAGTAGCATGTTGGTTGATCATTGTTGAAACAATCTCAAGAAGCTTCATTAGCGCAGCAGGGTAAAACCCGATCCTATCTTGCTGAGATTGATTTGTGATAATGAGTCTACTTTGAGCCGCAACAACATTCCCAATAAATCTCGAATAACAATCCAGGCCAACAGAGTCCTTGCCTATCAAAGGGAACAACGAAAAGTATTTGGTAAGCTTCTCAACATCACGTGCCTCTGCTGCACTATTGAACTCTTGAGCGAAAAGGGTAGTAAGCTCCTCGGTCCATTTATTGAGAGCGCTCTCTGGAGTGTCAGGCACGTCAGTGGAGGGCACCACCGTGTTTATGAATGCACCCCGGAGAGGCAATGACCGCATAACATTAATCGCTTTTGCAGCAGCTTCCCAGTCATGGTGCTCCAGAGCAGAGTGAGCCGTTAGCATCGCCGCCCGCAATTTCTTCACTTGATCCACGTACTGTAGTGTTTCTCTCACTCTCGACCTTTCAGCATCGAGTAACCTCACCCGCGCTGTGATCTTGGATGCCAGAGAGCCTGCATTTGAAAGGATGCTGACGAGAGAGGATGAATCTCCAAGAATAGTTGAGAGTTCTGTGCGAGCTATTTCCAGCTTTCTACTTTCGTGAGTATGTGCATCGCTCTCGACGTGGCGGTCAAGATCTGCCACGACTTGAGACTCGGCTGCACCAATAGCTCGAATCAGCTTCTCCAACTGAGAAGAAGTTGATGCTTGTCCCAGTAGACGTTCGTACTGATCCATTCAAATCCAATTGGCTTTCTGAGCTAACGAACTCACTTCGTCTTATGCTCAGACGGTTGAGCTCTCAGTGATCTCAGCGGCTTATTCCAAAGTCCGGGTAACTAATATACAGTTCTGACGACAGAGACCCTTATTCTTTCTCTCGGGGTTCAAAATGAGGATGGAGATACTTAATATCTACTATTGGACCGCCAAATGTATCTGCTATTAGACGGTTAGCTCAGCTTCCTTTCTGTGAGCTGAGATATGATGCAATTTCAAACTGCAGATTTCATTCAACTCGTAGAACTTCCTCTCAAACTCTATACATCTTTACTTTTACGCCTATCACGACGCTCACGACGATGCCTTTCCACCAGAGTCTCCTTATCCAGTACAGGCTTAGCTTTGTCCGACTTCTCCTTGTCCTCGTGGCGTCTTCGTGCGCCTTCGCGTGCCCAAAACTCGTCTCTATATAGCTCCCAAGCCTCACGTACTTCAGCGTTGAAAGCTCTGGCAACGAGTACGAGCTTCACATCCGTAGCACCAACTCTTGGCTGGGCCCTCAGCTCAGCTCGTCTTAGCAAAGAGCCAATATACTGTGCCAATTTTGTATCTTTGCAAGGGCCTGACCGTACCAATAGCCACTGACACCACTCAACGAATGCTCGTAGCACTGTACGCGCTAAGTCAGCACACTCATCACTCCATGGAGTAGGGACTTTCACGAGACGTAGATTCAGCTGCCTTATTCCTTTGTTTGTTAAAGTGAAAAACCGTCTTGGGATGACAATGGTACGTCTATACTCGCCTGACAAGTTGAACAACACCAAAGTGACGAGAATGAAAAAGGCAAGAAATTTGAGTGATACATGTATCAAAGGGTTCTCAGGGGCCACTGGAACAAAATATAAACTATGCAAGGTGAAGGCCTCCAGGCCTACTAATACCGCAAGAAATGCTGTGAATTTCCGCCTCAAGGAGCGTTGTTGCTTCAATTGCTGTCGAAGACTCTCCTCCAAGATCAATAGATTGCGAAAAATCTTAGTAGCCTGTGGTACTTTATCCCTATGAGCACTTGACGAGCTCACACCACTTCTAACGCTACGATCAGTTTCAGATTTGCGACGCTTTGTGCTCCGTTGCCAGCGACTTCGCCGGTCATCGTTATTGACTCCCACTGCGCTACTTTGAGACGCCGCATCAGAGTCAGAGTAAACCGCAGAGTCCTCGTCCCGGGAATTTTGAGGAGTGAGCTCATCTATGGCGAGTAGCAGTGGTGATGGTTGTGATGGGATGGGTGACGGTGAGGTTGAAAACGATGGTGTTCCCGGGTTTGATTTGGGATCAACGTTGGCCATGTTTCCCTTTGTGCTCTCAGGCATTGATTAAGGAGTGAAGGGCAATGTGCTCAACCAGCTCAATTTCTATTTGAGTGAAGCTTAGCGCTAGCGAACCAGGTTTAAAGTCTCGTACGGTGTTAGCCTCTTTACGGGATTTTCCCGGATTTTGTGGTAAAGAACTCGCTACTGAACATCACGTATAGTCAAACATACTTGATGAGGAGAATCTGATTTATTACATGTAATGCAGTTTATTTTGAATCTATAAGCCTTCAATAAGACAGCCCTTCAGTTTTGAGAAACCTATCAAGTAATCCAACAACCGACCTTTCACTCTCGCCCAGAGGTAGTTTGATAGCCTTATCCACATTGAGATCAAATGTGGCATTACCTTCTTTCTTTTGCAGCTCCGTGAGTCTCATAGCAACTTTTTTTGACATCAACTTCAATGCAACTTTCACCTTGAAATTGGTCTGTTTTAAAAGCGGGATAGCCTCTACTAGATATCTCACTGGTGCTTCAGCCATGTTCTTTGAAAGAACCATCTTCAGATAGTTTTTGTAAACCCCTAACCCTGAGCCCCAATCAGCAATTTGAAGTTGCTCTGGAAACCTTGAAATCAACTTTGCTAGCGCTGACAACTGAGAACCATTGTTGATTACGGCTCCAGGGGCCACATAGTTGATAATGGTGTCTTGTGCTGCAGAATACTCTTCAGCGTCCAGTAGACTCTCCGCCTCATTCCAGTAGTCACCAGAATACCTGAAAAAGTCAGCTTTAGCCCGAGAAATGGCTCTTTGGGGAACCTTTAGCAGGTCAACTAGTATATCGAGTTTTTTGTTCTCGCTCAAGGGGCCAATATGAGCGGTCAGCAAACGAGACACAGCACGTTGACACGCGCCATCGTCAATTAAATGAGACAGAACGAAAACAGACTCTTCCCACAGTTCACTCACTTCAAGTTGTTCAGCGAAAAGTAGGGTCAATCTATCACCATACTCAGCAGGGAGTGAAAGCTGTCGTTTTGATCTCACGAGAAGTTCAAACACGTACCATTGAAATCTCACATCCAACACATCTGCCGATCCCAAGTGTGAAAAAATACTATCAATAGAATACTCTGTCTCACTATGAATGTACACATAGAGTTTCAAAAGACTGAGACAGGAAAACTCCTCTTCCCTTATGCCCTGACTCTCTGATTCGACAAATTGTGAAATTAGATTAGCAAGCGACTGATTTAGATCACCATATGATAAAAGTAAGCCCAATTTGACTTTCCAGGAGAGGCCTTCAGTCACGTCAGATAGAAAGACCTTGCCTTCTAAAAGATGATAGATCTTCACAATACCCGGCGGAATCGTCTGTAAAACAGCATTTTTTTTCCATTCCGATAGCTGAGCCCCTGCACTGTAGCGTACATCAGGATCATAAGAGCCTAAGAGAGAAATGAGGACGGATAAGTGCGGGTTGTTTGTCTTGATAGCAAGTTTTGCCGCGCTAGAAATGTTGGATGAAGCCAATAACAAGAACAGCTGTTCAAATATGTCACTGGTTTTGTCAAGCTTCAAGTCGATCTCGGCCTGAGCTTCTTTTTTTAGCCAGTTCACCAAATTCTCACGCCGCCTTATATCCAAAACCCGATTTAAAACCTCCAGATCTGTTACATCGTCTACTTTTGAAATTGCTGTATGGTCAAACAAAGCAGAGGCCAGATCCCAAATAGTCCTTTCTTTGTGAGAGGTTGAAAATTCTAATTTATCAGCAATGTCCTTGAAACCAAGCTCTTGGTTTCTTTCGACTTTCGGAAATCCATTGGGTCTTTGAGAAATCCTTGACAAAGATATGTGCTTCTGAAAAACGGCTTTATATTCACTTTTATCTTTGCAACCATAGAACTTTTCAATGGATTTAGCGGCAACATGAGAGGATGTTCTGCTCGACTTAATGATCACCGTATTTCCAAAACCAAACTCAGTGAATGCATAACGCTCTAACTTCAGCTCCTTAGCAATTGCTCTATTGCTCTTGATAATTTTTCCAAAATCACCATAAAGCATTTTGTCCAAATCTCCAGGTGTCAGTTGCCTTGAGAACGGTGCATCAAATATGGTGGTTCTCTTCAACTGTGTACTCGCAAATGCAGAATCGAAACGCGCTGATAACTCCAACTGACGATCCCAATCATCTGAAACAGCTAGCTGTGGATCTGCATCCAGTATTGCAAAATCGTTCTCATCAACATCAACGGGCTCATACTGTCTCTCAATTACATCTTCCTCTCCAATATAAGATTCATCACCTACCATTTCAAATCCGTTAGGACTCTCTGTGTATACAGGCTCGTCGTCAGTGTTGATATCAGAGAGAATGCTTTCTCTCGCTGGAGGCAGCTCGGTGTCAGAATCGCGACGGTAGTACACACTGTCATTGGGTGTTTCCGCTATGAAACTTCCAGGCATAAAAAGTGAGGCATCATAATCCATCGAGGAATCTTGCTTTTGCTTCTTATAGATGAAAGTATCTTCTGCGGGATTGTTTGTTTTCAAAAGAAGAGGAGCATGTGTAGCTGTGCCTTGTAAGGGTTTATCCAGAGAAGCAGCTTGCGCTTCGTGGGACTTCTGCTTCAACTTTTCCAGCTCACTATCAACATCAACAACAGCATCATCTTCATCAACCAGGCCCCATATACTGAAATGCTTGACCCTAAAGGTCCAGGACCCATTTATAGGGTCATATGCAATGAACTCCATACCCTTGAGCCCTTTAAGCTTTTCCACAAACAATCTATATTCTAGATCCTTCGAGTAAGGATCAGAAGGATGATGTTTGCCTTTGACGACAGGGAAAACCTTTTCCAGGGTTATCGTGGCTGGAACGTTAAGCCCACAACCAATCGGAACATTCTCATGAGGGTAGACCTCAACTGTACTATTTTTGCTGAAGTTAACCACATTCCCGAACAAGAAGCCGCGCAAATCTGACCAAAAAGCAGTTAAGTCAACAGGGAGTTCAAATCTAATAACACCAAAGCCCTTTCTCCCTATTGTGAAACCAGGGATTTCTGACAGTTGTCTCAGTGGGAGCTTCTGTAACTCTTCGATGGATGGTGAGCACCAATATCCGTTGTCATCAGCTTCAGCCGTATTGTCCTCAAGTTTATCAGCGACAACACTATTAAGGTTGGAGTTCTCGGGCTCATTATCACCCTCAGTTTCTTTTGACGTTACATTACCATTGGTCCCATTGGTATGGCTCTGGTTGTCTTGGATAGCGGGAAATGGGTCGTTTTCTTGGCCCAAGATCCTAACTTTTCTAGCACCTCCAGATTCACCGAATATTTTCAACTTTCTCGCCTCTGTTCTGCTGGGGTCAACTTTAAGTTTGAGGTAATCCGTAGAGACAGATCTTGGCGCCCTTGAGGTTCTCGATGGAAGATTTGCAGAAGCAAACGGTCTGAATTGTAACTGTTTGTTGGATTTTATAGGATCTGTATCTTTATCAGAAGCAAGTGCGGTCTGAATGATGTCTTTCTTCGGTGAAAACAAACCCTCCGAACTGTAGGTTGCTTGTGAGTTCACGGTACTAAACCTTGTACCGAGTCGTTCCATCAACGACGAGCGTGGAAAGTTCATTGTGCTTGCAGAAGAGGATGAGCTGTTGGAGAGACTTCTTTTGCGAGAGGTCTCTGAATGTCTCACCTTGTTTGATTTGGTGGAATCAGTCAAAGACTTTGGAAGATCCTTGAAGTTGTAGTGCTTCACAGGAGTTGCATTTGTGACTGGATTGAAACTTGGATTGGCATTATTACTGTTGCCGAATAGCGGCGTGCCAGATTGTGAGCCTGAACTGTTGTTGTTGTTGTTGCTGCCAAACAAGCCAGTTGATTGATTTGACGGAGTGCCATTTCCAAGTAAGCTCGGTGTTGTAGATGTGTTAGTGGAGCCAAATAAAGAGCGTTTGTTTCCATTCAATGCACTGTTGTCAGCGGTGGTTCCGAATAGGCCATTATCAGGCTTGGTCGTAGTAGTGGAAGCGTTACCAAAAAGACTGCCGTTCGTGGTAGGTTTACTTCCAAAGAGACCAGCCTGTGAGCTCTGTTGATTGCTACCCAGACCGCTCTGTGAGTTGGAGCCAAAGCCTCCGCCAAATCCAGAGGTATTCGAGGATCCAAACATCGACCGACGTTCAATTGGTGAAGAAGTGAGTAACTCAATGGTTTTTGCTCGTATTTGCTTCTTCTTCCAAGTAAACAAAGTATTTTTCTCTCCATTTCCGAGGAGAGATCGAGATGCTCTTATGGTACAGTCACGTGATGAACACCCCGGATTATGTTACTCTGCAAATTTTGGCAATAAGCCCAAGCTACCGATATATGTATAGTAATAGAACCTATCCAGGAACACTCTTCTTTAGTTATCCCTGCGGAAAGCCAGACTATTTAGTTGACGAACTCTTCTATCTGGTTTTACCCGGCTTGACACTTTTTTTTTTTTTTTTTTTTTTTTTTTTTTTTTTTTTTTTTTTTTTTTTTTTTTTTTTTTTTTTTTTTTTTTTTTTTTTTTTTTTT